>JAFEMH010002938.1:0-300933 GCA_022495995.1 Adenophora triphylla var. japonica | reverse complement strand
TGAGTTGCTCCTCCAAGTCACGGGATTCCCGGAATGTGTACTCATGTTTGGGTGTGGTGGCGGTTGGTCCAGGTAGAGTCTGTGATGTCGAGGAACGCTCCCCTTATCGGATTAGCTTTGAGTCCTCACGAAATGCTTGAGGTCCCGTGCTAGCCGTTCCATTCTTTACGTAGTCTTGGTGTTGACTATTCCTCGCTTCTTTCTCATCTTCATCGGTTCCACTCTATCGGTCCCATCGGTTCTTTGTCGGTTCGCTGTCGGTCCCCTCGGTCTCTGTCGGTTCCCTTGTCGGTCCCCTCGGCTTCTGTCGGTTCCTTGGTGAAGTAATGAGCGAGGTCAAAGGCATGGGTCGGAGATTGGGTGTGCCGTCGGAGGTTCCCACTTTTGTGCTTGCCTTGGTGCGGGCGAGCCTTTTGTCTTCCTTGATGTCGGCGGTGTTGGCACGTAGCGAAGCCCACTGACCGTGGTGTGGTCACTACAAGAAGCGCGAATCTTGACGGAAATTAGTGACGGAAATAAATTCGTCACTAATGCGACGGATTAGCGACGAAATAGCAACGCACTCGGGTGAAAAACAAAAAACGAAATTAGGGACGAGATTACCGACGGATTTAGTGACGTGATATGCCGACGGGATTCCATTTTCGTTTCTAATCCGTCACCATTTTGGCGCCAAAAATTTGCGCACTTTTTAGCGACGAATTTGTGACTAATGGCGACGATATTTTTTAGATCGACATGGATTTTGAGTCGTTCGTTAAATTATTTAAAACAAATATTAAATTTATATTTTAGGTTAGCGACAGATTAGTGACGGATTTAATTACCGACGGATTAAAATCCGTCGATAAATTAATTACATATTATTACCGACGAATTTGAGTCGTTGCTAAATTATTTAAAATAAACATTAAATTTATATTTTAGGTTAGTGACAGATTAGTGACGGAATTAATTACCAACGGATTAAAATCCGTCGGTAAATTATTTAAAATAATTATTAAATTTATATTTTAGGTTAGCGACGGATTAGTGACGGATTTGATTACCGACGGATTAAAATCCGTCGATAAATCAATTACATATTATTACTGACGGATTTGAGTCGTTGCTAAATTATTTAAAATAATTATTAAATTTATATTTTAGGTTAGCGACGGATTAGTGACGGATTTAATGACGAGCGTTATACTTTCATTTGTTTATTTTTTATCTAACTTTTTATATAACTTTTTTTAAAAAAAAACTTTAATACTAAAAATGTCCAATATATTTATTTATATTCATAAAAAATAAAAATAAACTATACATTTATAAATAAAAATTAAAGAATTTTACCCGTCCCTGATTTCTTTATTATACTTTCATTTGTTTATTATTTTTTCTAACTTTTTTTATATAACTTTTTGAAAAAAAACTTCAATACTAAAATATGTTCAAAATATTTATTTATATTCATAAAAAATAAAAAAAATATACATTTATATATAAAAATTAAAAAAATTTACCCGTCCCAGATTTCTTTATTATACTTTCATTTGCTTATTTTTTTCTAAGTTTTATTATACGTATAACTTTTTGAAAAAAACTTCAATACTAAAACACGTCCAAAATATTTATTTATATTCATAAAAAATAAAAAAACTATACATTTAGGGTATAGTATATAGTGTATATGATATAGTATATAGTGTATAGGGTATAGGGTATAATGTATAGTGTATAGGGTATAGGGTATAAGGTATAGGGTATAGAGTATAGGGTATATGATATATGGTATAGGGTATAAGATATATGGTATAGGATATATGGTATAGGATATAGGGTATAGAGTATAGAGTATAGGGTATAGGGTATACCCTATAGGGTATAGGGTATACCCTATAATCTATAGGGTATACCCTATAGGCTATACCCTATAGAGTATAGGGTATAGGGTATAGAGTATAGGGTATAGGGTATACCCTATAGAGTATAGGATATATGGTATACCCTATAGAGTATAGGGTATAGGGTATAGGGTATAGGGTATACCCTATAAAGTATAGGGTATAGGGTATAGAGTATAGGGTATAGGGTATACCCTATACCCTATAGGGTATACCCTATAACCTATAGGGTATACCCTATATCCTATACCCTATAGGGTATACCATATACCCTATAGGGTATATCCTATACCCTATACTCTATACCATATACCCTATATCCTATACGGTATACCCTATACCCGATAGGGTATAGGGTATACCCTATACCGTATACCCTATACCCTATACTCTATACCCTATATCCTATAGGGTATACCCTATACCCTATACTCTATACCCTATACCCTATATCCTATAGGGTATACCATATACCCTATACTCTATAGGGTATACCCTATACCCTATACTCTATACCCTATACTCTATACCCTATACTCTATAGGGTATACCCTATACCCTATACTCTATAGGGTATACCCTATACTCTATACCCTATACCCTATACTCTATAGGGTATACCCTATAGGGTATACCCTATACCCTATAGGGTATACCCTATACCCTATAGGGTATACCCTATACCCTATAGGGTATACCTTATACCCTGTACTCTATACCCTATATCCTATAGGATATACCATATACCCTATACCCTATATCCTATAGGGTATACCCTATACCCTATACTCTATAGGGTATACCATATACCCTATACTCTATACCCTATACCCTATTTTGAGGAAAGTCATTAAGATGAAAAACACTTTAAATGTCATTTATAATGTAGAAAAAAATAAAAAATAAATAAACGAGGTAGCCGTATACCATTTTCACAAGATCGGGACACATAAAACCCTAAAAACCTAAATAATGGCACATATTTGTAACTCAATTTCCATTTGGATTTTGAGGAAAGCCATAGAGATGAAAAACACTTTAAATGTCATTTAGAATGTAGAAAAAAATAAAAAACAAATAAACGAGGTAGCCGTATACCATTTTCACAAGATCGGGACACATTCCTTAAAACCCTAAATAATGTCACATATTTGTAACTCAATTTCCATTTGGATTTTGAGGAAAGTCATAAAGATGAAAAACACTTTAAATGTCATTTAGAATGTAGAAAAAAATAAAAATAAATAAACGAGATAGCCGTATACCATTTTCACAAGATCGGGACACATTTCTTAAAACCCTAAATAATGACACATATTTGTAACTCAATTTCCCTTTGGATTTTGAGGAAAGTCATTAAGATGAAAAACACTTTAAATGTCATCTTAGAGACAGATTTAGTATCCGTCTCTAAATTTGACTTTTCTTCTATATACTTTCATTTGTTTAGTTTTTTTCTATCTTTTTTTCTATACCTTTTTGTAAAAAAAATCACTAATTAACAAAGGTTAAAATATTATTTTCTAGTCAATAAATTTTTTTTATAAAAATAAAAAATAAATATAGGGTAGTCCATCCCTATTTTGACTTTTCTTCTATATACTTTCATTTGTTTAGTTTTTTTCTATCTTTTTTTATATAACTTTTTCTAAGAAAAATCACTAATTAACAAATTCTAAAATATTATTTTTTAGTGAATAAATATTTTTTTAAAAAATAAAAAATAAATATAGGGTAGTCTGTCCCTCTTTTAACTAAAATTTGGGATAAATCAAATAAAAGCATGTAAATATTTTAGATAACTTTTTGTAAATTTCAGTAATAAAAAAAGTCTAAAATATTTTTTCCTATTCAATAAAAAAAATAAAAATTATTAGTTATTATTAGTAGTATCATTAATATTATACTGTTTATATAATTAATACTAATATTAATTAATTAATCTATTATATAATTAATAATTCATTAATAAAAATTATTGATAATAAATATTATTATTCTTGATATTAGGCATAAATATTTTAGTTAGCATATAGTATAGTGTGAAACAAATATAAATATGTGATGTGACATTATTTGATTGGATATCAAAATTTCATGTCGATCATGAAAAAAGCAACATCTAACCGTTCATTAGATTCAATCCAATGGCCATAATACTTTCAAACAAAACCATTTCCTCTCCTCTCTTTCTCTCATTTTTTTAAACCTACGTATTTCTCTGTTTCTCTGCTTTCTCAAAACAAACAACCTCCCTCCGTAAATTTTCACAAAATGGCCGGAAGAGTAAAATCACTGGGTTCCGCCGTCCCAAAGAAGGCCATCTCCCGGAGTAGCAAGGCCGGCCTCCAGTTCCCCGTCGGCCGTATCGCTCGTTTCCTCAAAGCCGGCAAGTATGCCGAGCGTGTTGGCGCCGGAGCGCCTGTTTATCTCGCCGCCGTTCGTGAATACCTTGCCGCTGAGGTACTTCTCTATCCATTGATCTTTTATCTTTTATCTATTAGATTAGATCTGATTTTAATTTTGATTTTAATTTTGATTTTAATTTTAATTTTAATTTTGTGGTGTTCAATTTGGGAAATTAGGTTTTGGAATTGGTTGGGAATGCAGAACATTGAAGAGGACAAGATTTCTTTTCATTGTGAAAGCCTGAAAGGACACCATGCTCAGACGGTCTGATAATCAACAATGTTAGTAGGAGGATGGTTGCTTAGGTTTTTCTTGTTTTGAAGCATCAAGGCAGTTAATCTTGTAGAAAAAGCTGGATTCGATAGTTTTCCCTTGAAGTTTATAATATTCTTACACGTGAAAAATAATGGGTTCATGTCTGCAGCCTCTATGCCCGTCTGGTTGAAGTGGGGATTTTGGGTTTGTCCATTGTCTTATGGCAAGATTGGCCTTTCTGTAAATGAATTTCTTGCAAAGAGATGGCAAAAGGTTTCGTTAGTGACATTTTATGAGTTCTCTGCTTTATGTGGCAATGCAAACATAACTGATGTCGAGTTAGCTTTGCTGTTATGCATAGTCTTCACTGTTTGCTATGAATAATTACTCTTTAAACTCTCTTACAAGCAGATGCTTCCCACAAACTCAACGATAGGCCAAGCAATACTTGAAAGCCGTGGATTAGATTATGATGGATATTATTTCTGGATATCACTTGGTGCCTTATTTGGGTTCACAATGGTTTTCAACATTGGTTTTACCTTGGCATTGACTTTCTTAAAGCGTAAGTGCATATTTGTCCGAAATGGATATCAAGTTATTTCATATATTTGAACTGGGTTATGTTTCGCAATAGTTCAGCTCCTGGTTCTCGTGCATTTATTTCAAAGGAAAAGCTCTCTCAAATACAAGCAAGTGAAGGATCCAAAGGTGATAACCATGTAGAAAAAAAGTCCTCGACTCCTTCTGATCAAACTCCTATGGAACGTAATAAAGGTCCCTATATTTTTGTATGTTTATACTTGAATTTAGTTTATGCTCAGATAACATTAGCAGCAAATGACATGTCTCCTCTCATTTCGCAGACAGAATGGTTTTACCTTTTCAACCACTTACGATGGTCTTTCAAGATTTGCAATACTCCATTGACACCCCTTTGGTAATCTTCAAACCTGTTTTCAGCTGTTCGTATCATGTTAAATTGGGTGGGTTTACAAGTTTGAGTTTGACTTTCAGTAAATGAGAGAACAGGGTTTCGGTTCGAAACGTCTTCAACCGCTACATGACATAACGGGGGCATTCAAGCTGGGGTTCTTACAGCATTGATGGGTGTAAGCGGAGCTGGAAAAACAACACTTCTAGATGTTCTCTCCGGAATAAAAACTAGTGGTTTTGTTGAAGGAGATATAAAGATTGGAGGGTATCCTAAAGTTCAAGATACATTTGCAAGGATATCTGGTTACTGCGAACAAGGATATCTGGTTACTGCGAACAAAACGACGTGCATTCACCACAAATTACTGTAGAGGAATCAGTTATCTTTTCTGCTTGGCTACGTCTTCATCCTCAGATTGATTCTAAAACTAAATCCGTAAGACCCAATTGGTTTCAAATCAGTACTTGAAGTTCTTTGTGGGTTTCCTTATTCTTCTCTTCATCTTCTTGTTTGGAAATTTATTATTAGGGATTTTTTTTTGGTATTTTTCCTTTTATGGTTTGTCAGACTAAATTAATGAGCTAAATATTATACTACTTTGATTTTACACTTTGATACGTAATTTTTATGCATGTCTCTGCGAGATAGATTTTAGTGATTTGTTTTGAGAATAAAAAACGTTAAGGGACTAATTTGAGAATAAAAAGTTGAGGATTTGATTTGAGAATATATATATATATATATTTTTTTAAAATATATATATATATATATATATATATATATATATATAAGCGACGGAAATATCCGTCGGTAATTTGATATATCAAAAATAAAAAATATTGAAAAAAGAAAATTTAAAAAAATTAATAAAATTGGGAATAAATTTTAGCGACGGAATGATCCGTCGATAATCCGTCACTAAATTGGTCCAAAAAATAAAACGACCATTTAAATAGCGACGGAATGATCTGTCAATAATCCGTCACTAAAATGGTCCAAAAAATAAAATGACCATTTAAATAACGACGGAATAATCCGTCGATAATCCGTCACGAAAATGGTCCAAAAAATAAAACGACCGCTTAAATAGCGACGAAATTTTCCGTCACTAATCTGTCGGCATAATGCTTTAAATTGGTCGTTTATTTCACCAAATTACCGACGGATTTTAAAACGTTAGTGACGGAAATTTCCGTCACTAAATCTGATTGAGAACCGTCAGTAATCCGTCGAAAAATTTAGTGACACACGTTTTAACATCGGATTTTTTATGTCTAAAATCCGTCACTAAATTGATTTAGTGACGGATTTTTGGCATTTAGTGACGGATTTTTCCGTCGGTAACTGCCGTTTTTCTTGTAGTGGGTCCTTGACTTCAATAACTTGGTGCTGGCCTTGTAGCCTTTTGCCGAGCCCCAGTCCTGGGATGAAGTTCATGAGTTTCATCATCCTCATGGCGGGAGGAATCTGATCGTGAGACAGTGGAAGGTCCACGTTGCATATTTGGATCTTGGAGGTCTCAGTGAATCGATTAATGGCATGTCATCATTATGCTTGATTTCCAAAGCGGAATGTCGTTGGTCTTTGGTCCCCTCGGTGGTGATGACTTTGTCGCCGAAGTAGAAGCGTGGTTAGCTCATTTGCCTTGCATGAACTTGAGGCACCGGTGAAGAGGTGGATGCCACGCCATTGATTTGATGCGGCCGGGGACGCCCAGGGATGGCTGTGAAAGTGATTGGAATGTCCAACACTTGGAATTCGGTGGGGATCACCCGCTTGCCGAACCGGATGTTAAGAGTAGCAACCCCGAGAAGCGTACGGGAAGTAGAGTCATAGGCCTTGGCGGTGTGGGTGAAGACTTAAGATTCGTGGGCTTGATGTCAAGCGGGTCCATCATCTTGGCGGGTAAGACATTCATTCGGAACCTCCGTCTACCAACACGCGGGGAAGGCGACGCTCGTCCGGGCGGGCTGTGATGTAGAGCGGCTCATTGTGATCGGCCCCAAATTTTGGAAGGTCCAAATCTGTAGAAGGTAATAATGTTGCCATAGTGGATGTTACCAATCATCCGAATGACTTCATACGGGGTTGCGTCCACGGGGACCATGGTACGGGCCGGGGCTTTCCTCTAGCTTGAGCTTGTGAGGATAAGAGGAGGTGACGAGAGACTAAAGGGAAATGTTTGCTGAGTCTTGGTGAGTGAGGATCGGGTCCTCTTTCAAGGAACTTGCGTCTTCGGGTGGCGGATTGCAGGTCGGCTCCGTCGGCTTTGGTGGCCTTAGGTGGTAATGCATGGATTTGACCCGATCGGGTTAGAACAGTGACATCGGGTTTGGTCCCTTACGAGCAGTGCTCACGAGTTGAGCCATAGTTAGAGGAGGATTCCTCGTAGCGTAGGGCCATATGTCTTCCCTCAACTCATTGATTGTGGATGAATTCAGGGAGCTTCGGCGGCTTGGCGGATCTGTCCCCGGGATGCGGCTTAGGTGCCTCTGCGGGAGGTAGCCTACGGTTTGACGTATGATTGTTCGAATGTCGGTGCACATCGGTGATTGCACTGGCGAGCGTGCGTTGGCGACCCTCCGGGGAGGTTGGAGAGTTCTCGGCTCAAGCGAACGGTCTCCTTGATCTCTTCACGGTATATCGCGTTCCTTTCCTTCTTCGAGCATACTCGGGCGATGCAGGTTGGGTGCAGCGATACTCGTGGTTGGCTAGTTTTCCTCCACTCGGGCCCGGATCAACCTTCTTGCGGCGGAGCCTGCGTCGAGAGTTAATGCACTGCGTTTCTTCCCATGTGAGAATAGCCGGTGCTTCTTTGAGCTGCGTGCGGCGGTCTAGGTAAACCTCCATCGGGGAGAGTTTTCTTCGCTTTATACGAGTGGCGGGTATGTCGGAAGGTGAGTACACGGCTTCCCGAACATCTGCCCATGTGGTAGTTCTTTGTCCCGTTGATCGTTTACGTAAATGAAGTACATGGCGTGGAATTTCCACGAGTAGTTGCTCGAGGCAATTTCCATCCTCCTCCTGTTTTTAAATAGACCTTCCTCCTGAGTTGGCCTTTCAATTTGAGTGCGGTAATAATCCGTTCCCATCCTCCCAGGACCACTTGGGAGTCAGGTTTTGTTGACCGTGCCCGGCTTGGAAGAGAATGGTTTCATCGTCTTCATCGTCGCTTTCATGAGAGAACTTGCTTTCCTCGGGAAGGTAAGCGGCGGGATTCGTTCTGCTGTGTCGTTCCATCTCCTAGGTCATCGGGACCGTTGACCACCCTTGCACAGCGAGAGGGGTTGGATGAGAACAGAGACGGTAGTCAGGGAAGTTGCCATGGGGCAAAACTCCACGAGGTCGGCCCGAGTGCAGAGTGGCCTCTAGCTTTAAATGCAAGAGCACTGTGACACTTTAAGGGCTTGGTCCTGTAGGTCTTTCGAGCTTGGTCTTCGTCCCAAGACGACTTTCTTGAGCGGCTAGTTCCATGAAAGCTTTCCTTGCGAGACCTAGGCGATCTCAGTAGGTGCGCATCGTCGGCTAGTGTCCGAGCCGTGATTACATTCAAATCGCCGAATGGCGGAACACTTGGATTATATTGACGAAGGAAGTCGGGCCCAGGACATTCCATGCGTCCTTCCTTAATCTCGATCACCAAGAAGTTTGCCCATATACGCTTGATTGACCCCACGGGGGTATTGAATGCAATGTTGACGGTCTCGTGATCTCGTTCGATCGCCAAGTCTATCGAGCTAGCGGTCGGCGCGGGATGTATCGAATCCGGGGCCGTGGCAGTGGGAGTAGAATCGGGCGAAGCATGTTGATCTTTGAGGTGGTCATTTCTGTGTCGGAAGGCGGCTACGCCTTGCGGGGAAGACTTTCACGAGATGTTTTCGGGATAGGCTGCGGAAGCGTTCCCGAGGTTGATCCCGATTTGTAGCGGGGTGAGGAGCTTGGTCTCCTTTCTTTGTTGCCCTTGGCCTTGGCGTCGTTTGAGGGTATAAGCTTGGTGACGGCACGGGCCGGTTGTCGGCAGGGTGGTACTCGGAAGTAGTGATGAGCTACGAGCTCGCTTGGCCGGGGCCTCATTTACCATGAGCGGCGAGTCATCGAGGGTGACCTTGGTGTTGCGAGAATCGATAACAAGGACGGGATCCTTGGCTTCATCGGGATACTGGAATAGATGATATTGACGAAGTCGTCGTCATCCACTTGATCGAGAGGATTCCTCGTTGCATGAATCACGTGCTTCCCGATTATCGGATAGGCATGCATGCTTGGACGTTGAGCTTGACAATTTCCATGGTATTGGAACCTTGGTCGTAAGTGACACGATCGGAAGGAGTTCCGTCCTCAAAGCGAGCATGTGAATGCGGAGGGTGCGCTTGCGGGTGCCGCGTCCTCGACTCCGGAGAGTCAGTTCATCGTCATCGATCGCTCAATCCGGGTGTAGGGACGTATTGCGTCGGGTTGCGTTCTTTGGAGCGGCTAGGAAAACATCATGCTCTTCGTTGGAGAAGAGGGGTGCGGCGGGTAGTTCCTCGTGGAGGACATCCCATACAACTTCCATGCATTCATCCCGAGAATGACGGTGCTTGTTGACCTTTATCACAAAAACCTCTTCGCTGGCGGGGCAGAGAGGAGTTTGTTTGGAGAATCTTGACAAATCTCCGATTGGAGGCTGGGGGTTTATGTGCCCGTATCATGGCGATATTCGAGCGTTTCCTTCCAATGCGCCTCCAAATGTTGGAAACGACAGTTGAACTTGATGTATCGGGCTGCGAGTGCACTTTGCTCGAGTACGTTTACATAGTTAGCATCTCGGACTACGAGGATTCGATGAGATTTGCTTTCCGGTAGTCCGTTGGTTGATTCGAAGGAGGTAACCCGGTGCTGAGTGCGGACACGCTTGGCTCTTGTCTCGGCTTCGTTTCCTATGAGGAAGCTGTCCCCTCGGATGACTTCGAGATCTCTGCCGGTTAATGAACTTGGCCTTGGCTGATGGAGAGTGGAAGCTATGGCTTTCATGTGGTGTAGCCAAGGCATCCCAAAGAAGCTGTGAACTCGGATGGAATGTCCATCACGTGGAATTTTCTTGGCACCATTTGGGTTTCGAACCAAAGTTCGAGTCACTGTCCCCGGGATGGGGCGAGACGAGTTGTCGTAGGTCTTGATAGTCAGAGTAGACGGTATCAAATGGCTTTCGTGGATGCGGAGAGCTCGCATCATCTTGAGAGGGAGGACATTAACGGCTGACCCGTTATCTACCAATACTCGGGGAGTGATATGGTGTTGAGTTTGAGAGTGATGTCTGAGCTTCGTTGTGCCCAGGCATCTCTCGGTAAGTCTTCAATCACGAGAATGTGATCATGCTTTGCCATACGAGGCGGGAGTCGTAGATCTCGTCTCTATCAAGTAGAAGGAGAGTCATCCGGCCATCCGTTTCTGTCTTCCTCTTGCGAGGTAAAGCCTTTCTTTGGAACCTCGGGGAGTGCGTTGAGGCACTGTGGCGGTTGCCGCCCTTAGTTAGCACATTGATCGAGTGCGATTGCCAAGGCGACCTTGATCTTCCTTTACCGGTCCGAGCTTGGAAGGCTGGACAAGTTGAATCTTGGGCGATCCCGCGGAGGTTAGGCTCTGACGGCGCGGTAAGACTACCAAGATGCGAGGTATTCCGGTGTCCCAGGGTGCAATTACGGTTTCGAAATTTGGGCTTTTCGGCTTTCCCTTTGTACGCTCTAGAGCTGCATGGCTGGAGGCAAAGAGGGTAGGCTGGAGTACGATGCGTAGTAGTCGAACCTCCGGAGGGTTCTCCCAGTGTACCTACTTTGGTATCTCCGGATTCGTATCTTTCTCTCGATTCTTTGTTGAGAGGATTTCTTCTTATACATTTTCTCGGAGGATTGCTCGGACGGTTTCTCGAGACTCGTACTCCCGGGCGAGCGGAGCGATCACAAACATCGTAGGCGATGTGGACATTAGAGGAGGATCCGGTTGAAAGAGGCGGGCCGGTTACGTGGCACGCTTCTTGGGCACCCACTCAATGGAATTCACTTATTGTTATTGTTCGGAAAGGGATTCCCGGCGTATGTGGGCCCAGCGGGGCGCTCTAACTTGCCTTCTTCTATCAAGTTACGGATTTCGTATCGTAACCCCAAAGCGGTTGTCGGTGGTATGGCCGTGATGCGATGGAAGGCGCGATATTTGCTCTTGTCCGCATTGGCTACGGGAACTTTGGGTTTGTAATTGGCACGGGCTTAAGGAGACCCTCCTTGATTAACCCTTCCCAGCATCTTGCTCGGTGGCATGTCCAACTTGTCGAGAAGTGTACGACGAGTGCCGAGTAGAATTGTTGCTTTGCGGGGCCGGGTTTTACATTACCCATTGTCCACGATGGACGTAGTTGACAGACGTATCTTTCCCTTCTTAGGGGCCGGTGCGGGATTGAATGCGGCTATTGAGCGGTATCTGTATGGGCGTGCGGTAGCCAACTTTTCCTTGAGATCCCTTCTCGAGCTGTGAGCCGGCATTGACCATGGCCGGAGATGCAGGAAGAAATTGTGGCCCGATGAGAGTTCGATGGACGGTCTCAAACAAGACTTGAAGATCCGCATACGTGTTCGTCTTTGGAGAGTGGCTCCATGATTTCGGAGAGTTTCCGGCTCCATCTCTTGTAGAATTCCCCAACACTTTCATCCGCTTTACGCTCGGTGGTGATTAAGTCCTCGCGACTTGTTTCCCACTCTAAGTTGGATGCATGCCGTTCCGGGAAGATGTTGCGATCTGTTCCAGTGTGTGGCGATCCGCGAGCTTGACCCTCGAAACCATCGTAACGGCGAGCTTTTGAGCGTATCTTGGAAGTGGTCGGCCATTTGCTTGGAGGGTTGCTCCTTTTGCTCTCATGCAGAACGTAAGTGTCGACGTGCGTTTGAGGACATTCGGTTCCATCGAATCGGTCCATCTCCGGCATTACGAACTTGGCGAGAGAGCGTGACCATTCCCGGATACTGTGGATTTGAGCATTTCCTGCTTTGAGCTGCTCATGGTGGCTTTCGGGTCTTTCATACGCTCGACCATCAGGCTAAGGTTGGGTCCGGTGGTGGGTTTGTGAGGCTCGGCGCCGGGTGCTACCACGTGAGCGGTAGTGATTGGAGGTGGAAGGCTTGGTATATGAGAATATACGGGAGCCTTTTACTGGCTGTATCGGGGTTTGTCCCGGTGTTTAGGGATTTGTGTATAGGCAACGGGGACGAACAGGGAGGGTATTGAGGGATATTGGCATCTGAGATGGTCAGCCGGTGCCGGGTGATATTGAGTGATGGGTGTAGCATTTGGGCGACCAAAATTGACGGGGTTGCCACGAGAGGTGGCAACATGGAGCCTAGGTCATTTGTTTCCTTGGTTGGAAGGCATCCCGTAAGTTGGCGGGGGAGGAACACGATTGAAGGTTTGGTGAAGCTGGTTTCGGGAATCGTCATCCTCGACCGGGACAAAAGTACCGTCGGCGGGGATAGGCTGCTATACCTCGCTCATTCGGAAAGGCTGTACCACGAAATTCTGCGATCTTCTTTACGCCTCTTGTGAACCTCACAAGCTTAGGATGGCTTCTTCCAATGTCATATACATTACCGGTGGCGGGGGTCCTTCCCGTCACGATTTCTCGGTGAGCTAGACATGTCGGAAATGCGGTGAGGGAGGCGAGGAACCGAAGAAGCTGTCGGCTGTTGCCGTTACGTGATCTGGCAAGGCGGCGGCCGGAAATCGAACCACTTTATGCTCGGCTGCGGGGAACGAAAGGAAGGGTTTAGGCCGGAAAAGGGTATTTGGCTCAAGGTTTTCGGGCTTGTGCAATGTGCAGTTACCGATTAAAGTTTACTTAAAGCGCGTTTTCTCAGAGTCCTAATTGGTTGAAAAAGAGCGTGTCTTCTTTTTCGCAACTAATCCTAGAGCTCTAATCAGTGGATCTCGTCACTACGCTTATAAGCCCTCCGTTTCCATTGTAGATCATCTTTCTCAGGACGGACTATCCCGAGCGAGGTGCGATAAGGCAAGCGAGTTCCACCGACAAAGGAAAAAGTGAACTTAAGGCTAGCTGATCACGCAAACTTTCGACGTGTGGGGCGTACGGGCCACGGTCGAGGTCAACGTCCTTAAGTTAAGGCGGGAGTCGTGCCAAAATTTGGGCATGACCTCTCCTGACTCGCTTGTGCGAGAGACCTTTAGCTTTTAGCGTTGGCCAAGTTGTGGCTGGCACGGTACATACGGCGAGGTTTGGTGACATGGTGTCACATTGAACCTTCGGGTATATTTTTCGGCAGAGCTCCGCGTCAAAGTCAAGGCTGAAAAGCTCAAGACTTCGGGTCGGGAACGACCTTCGGTCTAAAACTCTCGAGCTTGACTCGGAGCGGGGCCCGGCGTGAAAAACATACACTTAGGCTTTATGACACGAGCTAAGCCAAAAACCAACCGGGGTCTTGGACAAAGTGTGACACAAAGAGTGCATGGCTTACACGGGCTAGGATGGGATGTTTGGGACGACCCCGTGCGCCCCCGAAAGGTGTCTGGCAGACCAATCGGAGTGCAACTGATAAGGCCATCCCGGGTTAGGGGTTGTAGTGTGCAGTGTACCGAGGCAGCAAGTGCACGTGAAGTGCGGTGTTCCGAGGCAGCAAGTGCGCGTAGTGTGCGGTCACTAAAATTCTTTTTTTCTGAGTAAAACAGAGATTTTTCAGAATGTGTCTTAAAGAATTTATGATGCACAGTTCAAAAGACAGCATGAAAATCAAACATGAAGGGGGATGCACAAACATGGTAAGATTTTGAAAAGTTGACAATGTAATGCCTTTCGAAACAAAAACCGTTCGAGGTTTAAAGTAACACACACACACGAGAACGAGGAAGGGTAAACGAAAGTTTGACCCACGGAAGGCTTTTTAGAAAACATTGGCAGTTTTGAAAAAAGTATCTTTTCCCCAGCGGAGTCGCCAACTGAAATTACCCGAGATTTCGCGCGGACGCGAAACGCGGTTGTCTTTCGCGGAGGGTTGGTGTCTGAGACCTCGCTTCATGGGAAGGAACAAAATGAGGAGTCGCCACGCGGTTTTTGTATTTTGAGCCCAAACGTTGAGAAACGGCTATTGTGAAAAGGTGTCGTTTTTATTGGTAGCAAAAACTTAGGAAAAGGCTTTTTTGAAAAAGGGGATCATTTTTATTGGCAGCAAAAACGAGTAAAAAGCTTTTTTGTACCAGAGATTGTTAGGTACGGAGGTCAAGTTACGTTTCGGGTAGAGTATGACGAGATCGCCCGAAACGCCTCGCATGACGAGTCTTTCTACCTTTCTCGAAATCGTGTGTGTGTGTGTGTTTTGAAATGGGGGCTTGAATGACAAGCTTAATCTTGGTTTGAATGACAAACGTTGATTAGGTGACTTTGTTTGAAAAGACGAGCGTTTGAATGACAAACGTCGGTTTGAGTTTGAAATGAGCGTTTGCGTGGCAAACGTCGACTTTGAGCCATACGAGTCATTGTTAACGATTTTTACGGGAAAAATGCGTATTAAATGATTTTAAGTGTCAAATGGCGGCTTTGAGTTTGAAGATGAGCATTCGGAGGCCGAACGTCATTTCGCGCGTTTTTTGAAAGAGAGTTCGACGGACGAACTCCGGTTTTGAACCGGGCATTACATTGTTAACGATTTTTACGGAAAAAATACGTATTAAATGACATGCGATCAACGAATCGGGTTGCGACTCGGACTTTGAAAAGTAAATACTATCACAATCCAAACGGATCGGACTTGTAAATGACAGTATTTAAAGCGGTGTCAACGGAATCAAACGATCCGGATTCGTAAATGACGATCAACGAGGCCAAACGGCTCGGAATTGTAAAGGACGATCAACGAGGCCAAACGGCTCGGAATTGTAAATGACGATCAACGAGGCCAAACGGCTCGGAATTGTAAAGGACGATCAACGAGGCCAAACGGCTCGGAATTGTAAATGACATGAAAGTAAACGGAACGGGGTCGGAACGCCGTTTTAACCCGTGATTACTTCTCTTACGGAAAGAGAAGAGGATCAAGGGGCTAAAACGTATCGGACCCCATTAGACAGAGGCGTCTACATTTTGATAACGGACGTTCGAAACAGTTATAGCGACTGGCGCGTAAACCGAGACGGAACGGAAGATTCAGAGAGAGGGAGTTATACCTATGGCTAGGGTCGACTCCTTTGGCTCGGGAGGTGTGTACGGGACACGGAAAGTGATTCGAAAGGTTGTTTCGAAGTTGTAGGGTGCGTATTTGATCGAAATACGAAGGTTTCACGCGAATCGAGACAAAACGGGAGCTCGGGAAGGGTGAAAACCAGTTTGGACCGTGGGGTGGTGATTTTTTGGTGTCAAAAAATCCTTTTTTTGCCTTTGACAGCAACTTCTATTTATAGGGTGAAAATTGCAGTAGGAGTCCGGCCGGACTTGGACTGAATTTCAGGGGTTTTGGGAATTTTGGAAATCTGGGGGACTTGCTGGCAATTTCAGGAAAAGTGCACAGTGAGTCCGGCCGGACTTGGCTTGCAAACCAGGGGCATTTTGGTCTTTTCCCTTTGAAATTGATTGAAGGGTGACTAGAGGGAGGTGGCATGGCTGCCACGTGCCCTCTAAGTCACCACCGAGGTGGGATTTTGTCCCTCGGTCCCGGTTTTGTCCGTTTTTAAAATAACGGTCCGGAAATGTCCGAAACGCCCGGAAAGTGCTTAGGAAAATGCGTTTTTCGGGAAAGCCATACTTTTACGTGAGATGTCACGTGCTAAGTACGGTTCGACGTCGGGATGCACGGCGATCCGGGACGTCTCGTTGGCACAAAGAACGGGAGTTTAACGAGTTCCGGTTAACCTGGAGCGGGCCAGTTAACGGATTTCGGTTAACTTTCTGACGGATTTGGACGATCCGGATTTGGGTACTTACAGTTTCCGACTGTATTGGGCCCACGGGGGCGCTCCAATTTGCCTTCTTCTATCAAGTTCTGGATTTCGTATCGTAACCCCACGCAGTTGTCGGTGGTATGGCCGTGATACTGATGGAAGGCACAGTACTTGCTCTTGTCAGCGTTGACTACATGATTCTTGGGTTTGTAATTGGTAACGGGTTTAAGGAGACCTTCCTTGATTAATCCTTCCAGCATCTTGCTTAGTGGCATATCCAACTTGTCAAAGTGCACGGTAGACTGCTTCGATGTGTAGTTGTTGCTTTGTGGGACTGGGTTTATGTTGCCCGACTGCTGTCCCTGATGGATGTAGTTGACAGACGTATCTTTCCCTTTGCCGGGGGCCGGTGCGGGATTGAATGCAACTGCCGAGCGGTATCTGTATGGCTGTGCAGTAGCCAACTTCTCCTTGAGATCCTTCTCGAAATGTGAGCCGACATTTACCATGGCCCGAAGATCTGGGAAGAAATGGTGACTGATGAGAGTTCTGATGGACGGTCTTAAGCAAGACTTGAAGATCCGCATCTGTTCATCCTTGGAGAGGGGCTCCATGATCTCGGAGAGTTTCCAGCTCCACCTTTTGTAGAATTCTCCGACGCTTTCGTCCGCTTTACTCGGTGGTGATTAAGTCCTCACGACTTGTTTCCCACTCTAAGTTGGATCGGTACCGTTCCAGGAAGATGTTACTAATCTGATCCCAGGTGTGGAGATCCGCAGGCTTGACCCTCAGAAAGCATCGTAACGCTGAACTCTTGAGTGTATGCTGGAAGTGGTCGGCCATTTGCTGGAGGGTTGCTCCTTTCGCTCTCATGCCGAGAAAGTAGGTGTCGACGTGCATTTGAGGACATTCGGTTCCATCGAATTGGTCCATCTCAGGCATTCGAACTTGGCGAGGAGAGGCGTGACCATTCCGGATACGTGGATTTAAGCGTTTCCTACTTTGAGCCGCTCATGGTGGCTTTCGGAGTCTTTCATACATTCGACCATCCAGGCTAAGGTTGGGTCCAGTGGTGGACTGTGAGGCTCGGCGCCGGGTGCTACCACGTGAGCGGTAGTGATTGGAGGTGGAAGGCTTGATATATGTGGATATATGGGGGCCTTTTCTGAACTGTATCGGGGTTTTTCCCCGGTGTTTTGGGATTCGTGTATAGGCAATGGGGTGAACCCGGGAGGGTATTGAAGGATATTTGCATCTGTCTGCGATGGTCCAGTGGTGCGCTGGTGGTATTGAGTGATAAGAGTAGCACTGGGCTGGCCAAATATGACAGGGTTGCCCTGGGAGGTGGCAATGTGAAGCCTAGGTCGGTTGTTTCCTTGGTTAGAAGTCATCCCGTAAGTTGGCGGGGGAGGAACCTGGTTGAAGGTTTGGTGAACTGGTTTCGGGGAATCGTCATCCTCGACCAGGACGAAAGTACCGTCTGAATGGGGAATAGCTGCTATACCACGCTCATTCGGAAAGCCGTACCACGAAATTCTGCGATCTTCTTTACGCCTCTTGTGAACCTAACAAGCCCGGATGGCTTCTTCCAAAGTCATATCTGTTGCCGGTGGCGGGGGTCCATCCCCGTCATGATTTCTCGGTGAGCTAGACATGTCGAAAATTCTGGGGCGAGGGAACCGAGGAACCGAAGAAGCGTCGACGCAGCTGCCGTAACGGTGATCCTGGCAAGGCGCTGACCCGAAAATCTGAACCACTTTCTGCTCGCTGCAGGGAACGAAAGGAAGGGTTTAGGCGTCGGAAAGGGAGGATTTGGATCAAGGTTTCGGGCTTGTGCAATGTGCAGTTACCGATAATGTTTACTTAAAGCGTGTTTTCTCAGAGTCCTAATCGGTTGGAAAAGAGCGAGTCTTCTTTTTCACAACTAATCCTAGAGCTCTAATCAGTGGATCTCGTCACTACGCTTATAAGCCCCTCGTTTCCATTGTAGATCATCTTTCTCGGGACGGACTATCCCGAGCGAGGGCCTATAAGGCAAGCGAGTTCCACCGACAAAGGAAAAAGTGAACTTAAGGCTAGTTGATCACGCAAACTTTCAACGTATGTGACGCACGGGCCACAGTCGAAGTCAACGTCCTTAAGTTAAGGCGGGGATCGTGCCAAAATTTCGGCATGACCTCTCCTGACTCGCTTGCGCGAGGGACCTTAGCTTTTGGCGTTGGCCAAGTTTTGGCTGGCACGGTGGACACGGTGAGGGTTTGGTGACACGGCGTCACATTGAACCTTCGGGTATATTTTTCGGCAGAGCTCCGCGTCAAAGTCAAGGCTGAAGAGCTCGAGACTTCGGGTCGGGAATGACCTTCGGTCTCAACCTCTCGAGCTTGACTCGGGGCGGGGCCCGACGTAAAAAACATACACTTAGGCTTTATGACACGAGCTAAGCCAAAAACCAACCGGGGTCTTGGACAAAGTGTGACACAAAGAGTGCATGGCTTACACGGGATAGGATGGGATGTTTGGGATGACCCTGTGCGCCCCCGAAAGGCATCTGGCAGGCCAATCGAGGTGCAGCGATAAGGCCATCCCGGGTTACGGGTTGTAGTGTGCAGTGTACCGAGGCAGCAAGTGCACGTGAAGTGCGGTGTTCCGAGGCAGCAAGTGCGCGTAGTGTGCGGTCACTAAAATTCCTTTTCTGAGTAAAACAGAGATTTTTCAGAATGTGTCTTAAAGCATTATGATGCGCTGTTCAAAAGACAGCAATGAAAATCAAACATGAATGGGGATGCACAAACATGGTATGATTTTGAAAAGTTGGCAATGTAATGCCTTTTGAAAAAAATCGTTCGAGGTTTAAAGGAACACACACACGAAAACGAGGAAGGGTAAACGAAAGTTTGACCCACGGAAGGCTTTTTAGAAAACAACGTAGTTTTGAAAAAAGTATCGAGTCCCCAGCGGAGTCGCCAACTGAAATTACCCGGATTCGCGCGAGCGAAAGCGGTTGTCTTTCGTGGGGTGTTGGTGTATGAGACCTCGCTTAATGGGAAGGAAAATGAGGAGTCGCCACGCGGTTTTTGTATTTTGATCCCAAAACGTTGAGAAACGGCTTTTTGAAAATGGTGTCGTTTTTATTGGTAGCAAAAACTTAGGAAAAGGCTTTGAAAACAGGGGATCATTTTTATTGGTAGCAAAAATGAGTAAAAAGCTTTGAGTACCAGAGATTGTTAGGTTCAGAGGTCATGTTACGTTTCGGGAAGAGTATTACGAGATCACCCGAAATGCCTCGTATGACGAGTCTTTCTACCTTTCTCGAAAATGTGTGTGTGTGTGTGTTTTAAAATGGGGGCTTGAATGACAAGCTTAATCTTGGTTTGAATGTCAAACGTTGATTAGGTGACTTTGTTTGAAAAGACGAGCGTTTGAATGACAAACGTCGGTTTTGAGTTTTAAATGAGCGTTTGCGTGGCAAACGTCGATTTTGAGTTTGAAAAGGAGTTCGAAGGTCGAACTCCGGTTTTTGAACCGGGCGAGTCATTGTTAACGATTTTTACGGGAAAAATGCGTATTAAATGATTTTTATGTGTCAAAAGGCGGCTTTTAGTTTGAAGATGAGCGTTTGGAGGCCAAACGTCATTTCGCGCGTTTTGAAAGAGAGTTCGAAGGACGAACTCCGGTTTTGAACCGGGCATTACATTGTTAACGATTTTTACGGGAAAAATGCGTATTAAATTATTTTTATGTGTAAAAAGGCGGCTTTTAGTTTGAAGATGAGCGTTTGGAGGCCAAACGTCATTTCGCGCGTTTTGAAAGAGAGTTCGAAGGACGAACTCCGGTTTTGAACCGGGCATTACATTGTTAACGATTTTTACGGGAAAAATGCGTATTAAATGACATGCAATCAACGAATCGGGTTGCGACTCGGACTTTGAAAAGTAAATACTATCACGATCCAAACGGGTCGGACTTTGTAAATGACAGTATTTAAAGCAGTATCAACGGAATCAAACGATCCGGAATTGTAAATGACGATCAACGAGCCAAAACGGCTCGGAATTGTAAATGACGATCAACGAGCCAAAACGGCTCGGAATTGTAAATGACGATCAACAAGCCAAAACGGCTTGGAATTGTAAATGACGATCAACAAGCCAAAACGGCTCGGAATTGTAAATGACAGAAAGTAAGTGACGATCGACGGATCGATCGATCCGGAATGGTAAATGACATAAAAAGTAAACGGAACGGGGTCGGAACGCCGTTTTAACCCATGATTACTTCTCTTACGGGAAGAGAAGAGGATCGAGGGGCTAAAACGTATCGGACCCCGTTAGACGGAGGCGTCTACATTTCAATAACGTTGTTCGAAACGGTTGTAGCGACTGGCGCGTAAACCGAGACGAAACGAGAGATTCAGAGAGAGGGAGTTATACCTATGGCTAGGGTCGACTCCTTTGGCTCGGGGGTGTGTACGGGACACGGAAAGTAGTTTGAAATGGTGTTTCGGAGTGGCGAGGGGTGTATTTGATCGAAATACGGAAGTTTCACGCGAATCGAGACAAAACGGGAGCTCGGGAGGGGTGAAACTGCTTAGGTCCGTGGGGTAGAGTGATTTTGGGAGTAAAAAATGTCCCTCTTTGGCTTTGACAGCAACTTCTATTTATAGGTGAAAAATGCAGTAAGAGTTCGGACGGACTTAGACTGTTTTCCAGGGTTTTGTGGTATTTTGGAATTTTGAGGGGCTTGCTGGCAATTTCAGAAAATTTGCACAGGGAGTCGGCGGACTTTGGCCGAAATCCGGGGTATTTTGGTCTTTTGGCCTTGATTTGTGATTGAAAGGTGACTAGAGGGAGGTGGCATGGCTGCCACGTGCCCTGTGAGTCACCAAAGGTGTGGGAGTTCGTTCCCCGGTCCCGGTTTTGTCCGTTTTTTAAAATAACAGTCCGGAAAATGTCCGAAACGCCCCCGGAAAGTGCCGAAAAGTGCGTTTTTCAGGGAAAGTCGTACTTTCACGTGCGATGACGTGTGTTAAGTATGTTTCGACGTTGGGATGCACGGGGCAGTCTCGGGACGTCTTGTTGGCTTGGCAACGGGGAGTTTAACGAGTTCCGGTTAACCTGGAGCGGGCCAGTTAACGGATTTTGGTTAACTTTCTGACGGATTGTGACGATCCGAATTTGGGTACTTATAGACCCCTAATCTCGGACTGAGAGATGCAGAGCTGGCTCGCGTGGAGCGAAAGAAGACTCGCCGGGGACGAGGGAAGGAAGGGAAGAATGGCGAGGGGACAAGCGCAGATGGCGCGGAATGACCTCCTAGGTATCCATTCATTGCATTGCAGACACATTATTTGTTAAATGTATTAAGCTGTCTTTTAGCATGTTGTGAACTTGAGAGTAGACCGTGCTTGAACTCATCAAGAAATGTTGTAATCGTTAGTGATTTGTGATATACTTTTAAAGCTTTGTCGAGACGCAAGATCTCTTATTTGCCTTTTATTTCTTTTGTGAGCCTTGATGGCGTCCGTCTTTGGACTTTTCTGTTGCATTTGCGGACTGAAGCAGCCTGGGCCTTGACGGCAATCTCTTTTCGCATGGGTTTTGTATTTGTATTGGAGGTTGGGTGCTCCCCTTGACAAGTCATTTTGATGGTCTTTTCCGTGGATTCCTTGCCTCTTGTTTGCTGGCGTCGGGCTCTTGACCTCTTTTTTTTTGTAGCTTCTGCTTGAGCTTTTTTTTTTTTTGAGAGCCTTTGTTCGAGCTCTTTTTTTTTTGAAGCGCATGAGGGCAAAGACAAGCCCCTGGCTTGGAAGTTGACATGGGTCAGTCGTTTTGACGTTGAGTGACCCTCGGATGTCCTTTGATGTTGCCGTCGTCATTTGACTTGGTCAAGGTGATGTTGGGGGCATGCTCTTGGAAAGTGTGTAGTTTGATGGAGGTCTTGATTGACATTCAAACTTTTGACTTTTTTGTGTGTTTTTAGACCGGACCAATTAAGGTTGCCTACGTTCCCTCGAACTAGAGGGCTCAGGTCTGCGTAGTTTGACACTACATGGAGTGCCAAGAGATGCACAATTGTTCTTCTTTAGGCGAAGTATCTGCTAAGTTTGCTTCCGTTGACTGGATTCATGAAGGGATTGCCGTCTAGGTCTGTCAGCTTCATGGCACCTACGGAGAAGATCTTTTGAACCACGAAAGGGCCGATCCATGTTGGTTCCCATTTTCCCAATGGGTTGGTTCGAGTGGGAGGCTTTTCTTTGAGTACCAGATCACCTTCCCTAATGCCTCGGGACTTGACTTTCTTGTCAAAAGCTCTAGCCATCCTGCTTTGGTAGGATCGGACGTGTTCCATGGCCTTTAGTTGTCGCTCGTCTAGCAGAGCCAGTTTGTCGTGTCGGCTTTGGAGCCATTCGACTTCGTTGATTTCATTTTCCAGCAATACTCGGAGTGAGGGAATTTCCAACTCAACGGGCAGTACTGCTTCCATCCCGTATGTCAGGGCGAATGGAGTTTCTCCCGTGGCTGTTCTGACTAATGTTCGGTAGCCCCAAAGTGCAAGGTGCAGCTTTTCGGGCCAATCGCATCCTCGGGTGGTAATTTTTTGGATGATCCGTTCGAGGGTCTTGTTTGCTGCTTCCATGGTGCCGTTCGTTTGTGGCCGGTAGGGAGAAGACTTGTGGCGTGTGATCTTGAATTCGGCCAGCACTCTGTCGCATTCTCCTTCGAAGTGGGAGCCGTTGTCTGATATAACCTCTTTCGGGATGCCATATCGGCAGATGATGTTTCCTTGAGGAAATGTGCCACTTTCTTGGAGGTGAGTACCTTGTAGGACTTGGCTTTGACCCATTTGGTGAAGTAGTCGATGGCTACCAAGACGAACTCGTGGCCGTTGCTACCTGGCGGAGCGATTTTCCTGATGATGTTGATTCCCCACGTGGCGAAGGGCCAGGGCGTAGTCATGCAATAGAGATCGTGAGGAGGTAGATGATTGAGGTTGGAGAACCGTTGACACTTGTTGCAGCTTCGGACAAAGTGGATGCAGTCTGCTTCCATGGAGATCCAGTAGTAGCCCATCTGAAGGATGATTTGCATCAGGGCTCTGGCGTTCATGTGGGGGCCGCAAGCCCCATTGTGGACTTCGTTCATGAGCTCGTTTGCTTCTTCCTGGCTGATGCAGCGTAGGAGTGGTCCTTGGTAGCGTTTTTTGTATAGCATGTCCCCAAGGATGACAAAGTGAGAGGCGAGGCATTTTAGGGCCATGATGCTCTTGGCTTTGGCTCCTTCCCTGCGTTGACCTTCCTCGTTCATGAAGGCAGTTTCCTCATTTTTGAGGTATTGGAAGATCTGATTGTTATGCAATGATGAGGAGGCCTCCGACTTGCGTCTCTTTGGCTCTTCAGCAGTTCCCAAATTCACTTTAGTTAAAACCTCCTCGGCAGCTTGGGCCCGGTTTTTCTCTCGTTTGACAACATGCTTAAATGTTTGTTTAATGCACTTGTTCAATTAATGTGTCTGCTTCTTTGTTAGATGAATTTTTATTAACAGTTTTGATTAGTTAACTCATCATTCGTTAAGGATGCAATGAAGGATATTTTAGAAAGGTCGGACCTTCTATTGAAAGTGTAGAGAAGATACATTGTTGATCATGAACTCACAATCTTTGGGCGTAAAGCCATCAGATGACTCAAAAGACGTGAATTCCTAGACAACATGACTCGAAGATAGACTCTAGGCGACGAGGGATTGGACCAGGCTTCATTACTCTTTGTGGGCTGCAGGCCAAGAGAGGGTGGTAATGGCTTTGGTGGCCATTCTTCAGTTGCGACGGATCCCGGAGGATAGCTTGCCTGTGGTTCGACTTCAAACCAGATCGCGGAGGTTTTTGGTTGCTCCCCTGATGATGTCCCTCCATTAGTGTTGCCTCCAGACCTTGGGGGACCTTGATGATAGAAGTTGCTGAGAGCTACTTCCAGGAGGGCGAAGCATTTGCTGATTCGGAGTTGATTCTTGCTGATGTTGATCATTTTCATAGAATCTGCTTCCTTATCTGAGATCTTTGCTTGGACGACATTTTTGATGTCCGAATCGAGGGGTCAGGCTATATCTCCTTCTCTGATTAGGCTTTAGAGGAGGTTGCACCATTGTTCGTCTAGGTCATACACCGGGATGTTGAATTGGACTATGCTGTGATGGCTATCCCCATGAGATTCGAGAGTGTCGGCCAGAGGGTTGTCCTGTACCAGTGGGTCAGTGATGAGCCAGTTTTCAAGAGGGTTTTTGGCGAATTATGGGTCTACTCCTCGATCAATCTCCATCTGGGCGTCCATTTCTTGATCCTCTTTCAAGCATTCTTCGCAGTCGCATAGGTCGGAGTTGTTGTTTTGACCCATGAGCTCTTCGATCTCTAGCTCATCGCGGCTTAGAGCGTGGATGTAGGGATCCGCTTCATAGCGGGACAGGGCTGGAGTCTCGCCTGCAGAGGAGTATTCGCTCATGTCGGGACCCTCTTCTGGGTCATAGCTTACTGGCCAAGCGCTTGCCATTGTGCTGCTTCCGCGGATTACCTCAAGGATTCCCTTGGCGTTGATGAATTTCACGCATTGGTGAAGAGTAGATGATACTGCTTTCATCTGATGTATCCAAGGTCGTCCCAGCAAGGCAGAGAAGGTTGGCTTGATGTCCACCACTTGGAATTCCACCGACTCCAATTGTGCATCGAATTGGATCCTCAGATTGATGACTCCTACGACAGGGCGTGGAGTGGAGTCATAAGCTTGGATTATCAGGGGCGAGGGTCTCATCAGGGAACGGTCGACGCGAAGGCGTTTCAGTGTGCTCAAGGCAATGATGTTGACTGCGGAGCCGTTATCGATCAAGACGTTCGGGAGGTATAACATCTCTATCTTTATGAGGATGAGGAGAGCCTCGTTGTGTCTGTTTCACACATCGGCAAGTCTTCGTTTGTGAAGGCTAAACCGCTTTCGGTGCTGCCGTTTGATTCAGTCTCCTCCGGGGAGCGTTCGATCCAGCCGTTGGTGTGTCTTGATCGTGGCAGAGATCGTAGGGAGACACTTGCCCTTAGGCGTTCTTGTCTAGATTCCCGGTCACGGGATCGTTTGACTCCGGTTTCGCATTCCCAGTCGTAGCGAGATAGCATGTTGATGGTTTCGGAGACTACAGGAGGCTTACTCTCACTTGGAATTTCGTCGAAGGCTATCGTGTTCACCCTGTCATTTCGGGGGAATGGATTTCCAATGGTGTTGGGGCCACGGGGGCGTTCCAACTTTCCCTCTTCGATTAGCCCCTGAACCACTTTCTTTAGGACGTCGGTGGTGTGATCGGGGTAGTTGTGGAAGGCGCAGTGCTTGCTCATATCAATGTTGGGCTTGAGAGTCTTTGGTTGGAAATTCTCGAGAGGCTTGAGGAGATTTCGCTTTACCAGTGCCTCGAATACTTGGCCCAGAGGCATTTCGAGGTTGTCGAAATGCTGGAACTGTGGGATGCAAGGGGGATTGTTATTCCTCGGGGGTGCCTGATCACGGTTTACTTGAGCTCCATTTTGGATGTAGTGTACCGTTCCAGCTGCTTCTTTTCCTTTGTTCGGGACAGGTGCTGGATTTGACAGGTTTGTCCGATAGCGATAAGACGAAGCAGGGGTTGCTGTTGTCTTCTGAAGGCTCAGGGTCTTTTTGAACTTGGTTCCGGCGTTGACCATGGCACGGAGATCTGGATAGAAGTGATGGCTGATCAAGGTCCTTAGAGAAGGTTTGAGGCAGGAATGAAAGATGTCCATTTGCTCTTCCTTGGAAAGCGGATCCATTATTTCGGTTAGCTTCCAGTTCCACCTTTTGTAGAACTCACCTACAGGCTCGTCATCCTTTTGTTCGGTGGCTTGCAGATCGTGGCAGTTGGTCTCCCACTCAAGGTTAGCGCGGTACTTCTCCAGGAAGATCTCGCTGATTTTGTCCCACATGGAGCGGTTTTCTGCCTTTACGTTGAGGAACCACCTTAGCATTGTGGATTTGAGAGAATGCTGGAAGTGATCGGCCATTTGTTGAGGGGATGCCCCTTTGGCTCTCATACCCAAGACATATGTGTCGATGTGGGTTTTTGGGCATTCTGTCCCGTCAAACTTTTCCATTTCTGGCATTCTGAATTTCGGAGGAAGCGGGACCACCTTGTTTTGATTAGTGGGCATGAGGGAGTCCTTCCGAGAACTGGCTAGCTTGCCTTGCATGTCCTTCATTTGCTCGATCAGCCAAGCCATGTGGGGATCGACAGGTTGAGGCGGGTTGCCATTTTCAGGGATGGATACCGAAGATGGAGGTGGATTGGCCGATGGGATCGCCATTCGGGAGTCTTGGGGAGGTAGTTGAGTGTATACCATCCCATACCCTGGAGTGTTGAAATTAAGGGCGTGATTGCCCGGGCTGCCAAGGGTTGTGTTTGGGAATTGGGGAAATGTTTCATTAGCCCCAATTGGCAGACTAGCGGGTGGTAGATTTGAGATGTCGGGATATCCGCTTGGGATGCCTGTCCTGGTTAAGCATGGGGATTTTTGGTTATGGCTACGAGGCTCGTATAGAGGCAGAGGATTGAATCCTGGGGGATACCGAGATGCATTGGGATCTGGTGGGGTAGGCACGTAAGTGTGCTGTTGATACTGAGCTTGGGGCACAGGGCCGGGAAATTGACTATGCTGAGACGGGCCTATCGGAGCGGCTTGACTGATGCCCGAGTGGAGCTTTGAGCGAGAGCTGCTTTGTGTTGCTGGGATCTCGTAGCTTGGCGGAGGTGGGACCTTCTGATAGCTTTGAGGACCCGGGGGAGCTGGTATTTCTTCGTCTTCTATGAGGACGAAGGTCCCATCCGTTTGGGGAACAGCAACGGTTCCACGAAGGCGCAGGGTGTCTACGATCCAGGCTTGCTGCTCCTCTTGGCACTTCATGAGAGTTTCGAAGGCTCGCAGCACCTCCTCCATTGTCTGAAGGTTTCTTAGTCGCGGGGTTCCGTTCCCCTCACTGTTGTCTGTTGATCCCGCCATGGGGGAGTAGCGGACTGTTCGGACCGTTGAACCGAAAGGGCTGTCGGACCTTGTGACCTCGATACTGAAAAGGCGGCTCCCGGGTATTCTTAACCACTCTCGGTTTGTTGGAGGGGGTGAGGGGTAAGGTTTAGATATGGGAAGGCCTTTCGGAATAAAAGGGGGAAAGCTCATGTGACATGCGGTTTCCGCTTTTATTTTTTTTTTGTTGTTTTAATTTACTTACAACAGTGTTTTCTCAGAATCCTAGGTAGGTTGGAAAAGATTGCTCTTCTTTTTCGCAACTATGCTAGATCCTGGGTCAGTGGAGACCATCTGTGCGGCTATAAGCCCCTCGTTTTGCACCTGTATTTTGACATCCCGGGGTGGACAGCCCCGGGTGAGGGTCCTATAGGGCAAGCGGTTTTCACCAGCCTAAAAGAAAAATCGAACCTAAGGACCGAGCCTGTCATGTTCATTTTAATGCGTTAGCCATGTGAATAGTGAGCCGAGTCGGCACCTGAGTCAAGATCGGGTCAAGAGTTCGGCATGACCTCTCTTTACCTTGCTTGCGCAAGGGATCTGTGACGTTAGGCTTTGGCTAGGTCATATCATCATGGCTGACGTATTAAAGGCTTGATGACATGGTGTCATGTGGGCATGGATGTATATCCGGGACGGAACATCGTCTGGGTGTAGCTTCGGAAAATCAAGATCAGGTCAAGATTTTAGCATGACCTTTCATCGCTTTGCTTGCGCAAGGGATCTTGAGTTCCGAGCTTCGACTCAGAAAATGGCCGGCATAGGATTTGTATCCAGGCTGTATGACACGGACTGGGTAAAAACCAACCGAGTCTGGACACAGTGTGTCTCAAGACTCAAACGTGCAGGGTTGACGCTTGGCTAGGATGGGATGTTTGGAATGATCCTGTGCGCATCCGAGAGGCGTAGGAAGGCCAAACGAACTGCAACTAAGACCACCCCAGGTTAAGGGATGTAGTGTGCAGTGTATCCGAGGCAGCAGTATGAGTAGCGTGTGGTGTATCCGAGGCAGCAGTGCGAGTAGCGTGCGGTGTACCGAGGCAGCAGTGTGAGTAGCGCGCGGTGTACCGAGGCAGCAGTGCGAGTAGTATGCGGTCTCTAAAATTCTTTTTCTGAGTAAAACAGAAGTTTTTTGAAGAATTTTAAATGTATGTACACAGATGTATATTGATGCATTTTTTTGTATTTTTATTTTTTTTGTAAATAAAAAGTAAAGCACATGCATACACACACAACAGTTAAAGAAAGGGGTAAAATGAAAGTTTGACCCTCATCATTATTTTAAAAATCTTTTGTTTTGTTTAAAAGTTTTTAAAACAAAATCATTCCCCAGCGGAGTCGCCAACTGAAATTACTCGAATCCGAGAGGCAGCTTGATCGCGCCCCGGCATCTGGCATTTTCGAGGTTGCGAAGTTGGAGGGCGTTGCCTCGCTGTGTTTTTGCTTTGTAGAGTCGCCACGCCGTTTTGATTAAGCCCAAAACATTGAGAAAAGGCATCAGTTTAAAAAAAATAAACTGTTTTTTTGTGATGAGATTTTTGAGTTCGAAGGTCAGGTTACTCCTCGGGAAGAGAATATTAGAATATTAGAGCTCACCCGAGTCGCCTCGTAAAAACGAGTTTTTCGGTACCCCTTCTTTCTTTAAATGTTGTGTGTGTGTGTGTGCTTTTAAAAATGCATGCTGTGTCGGATGTCTACATTGTACACTGCTTTATTGAAATGTATTGAAATAGTATAGGAAGGAAGCCTTACCAATGTTAGTTCGTGTCTGTCTTCCGCGGGGGAATAGTGTTTGAGGATGAATAGTGTTCCGGGACGGACCGGGATTACTTCGGGATGTGCCGGTTGTCTGCGGACAGAGTTTTGGCGTGTGTTGGGATCACAGGGATCGTCAGTTGGATTTGGGCAGAGGTTCGACGTGCGTTCGGGCAGAGTTCCGGCGTGCGTCCGAGTTGCCGGCTTGACTCGAAAAGAGTCGGGATGCCTCGGGAAAGACCAGGCAAGGCCTCGGAGTACCACGAGGGGCCTCAGAGTACCTCGAGAGTGCCTCGAGGAAGTGCGGGAGCGTCTCGGGAGCGCTCGAAAAGGCTTCGGAGTACCACAAGGGGGCTCGGAAGGCCTCGGGAGGAACCGAAAGGGGCCGGGAGTGCCTCGGAAGGACTTAGAAGGGAAACCAGAAGGCCTAGGGAGATAGTAGAAGAGGATGGTGTGTGAAATGAGGGAGGGGAAGCCCTCTATTTATAGTAAAAATTTTCGTGCAATAAGGTCCGTACGGACCTAGGTGCAAAACTAAAGTTTTAGTTTTCCCAGATTTAGGGGAATCTTGTGGACTTTAAGGGATTCTGTAATTATGGGATTTGGTAGCAAGAAGGTCCGTACGGACCATATTGGCATGCAAAGAGATCCGTACGGACTTCCATGCTTTTCCCAATTTCTGCATAATTCCCACAAGGTCCTTTTGTGTTTGTTTGTCCCAGAAAGGCCCCCCCTTGGTTTGGTTGGTGGTTTTTTGGACCTTTGAGGGTTTTTGAAGGGTTTTGAGGGTTTCAGGTGTTCAAGACTGCGTTCGAGTGAGTCTGCGGTGTTTCCCGGGAGCTCGAAAGAGGGTGATCTAGATTGGGGTACTTACACCTACACATTTAAACAAATGTGAGATCCACATCCGGTATCTAATACCCAAGATTTAGAAGTAGAAAGTAAAATATCTATCACATAGATACCTGAAGTCATGGCAATCTCATTGCCCTTCTTCTTCAGTCCTTCCTGATAAGCTTTGTAGTTACGCCTCCAATGCCCAGTTTCCTTGCAATGGTAGCAAACCGCATCCTTTTGGGATTTGGGTTGAGGCTTCTCAACAACGGCAACCTTTGCCTCCGGTTTAGCAACTTTTGCTTTAACCTTGGTTTTCTTGAACCCCTTTCCTTTATTCACCATCAACACTTGATTGGTTTTCTTGGCGATATTGTTCTCTGCATTCTTAAGCATCCCATGCAATTCAGACAGAGTTTTATTCATCCCATTCATGTTATAATTCATAACAAACTGATTATAACTTTCAGGGAGTGAATGCAATATCATATCCGTAGCCAGTTCCAACTAGATAGGATATCCAAGCCTCTCAAGGTGTTCGAGGTGACCCTTCATTTTCAACACATGAGGCCCAACAGGTTGTCCTTCAATCATCTTGCATGAATGAAGAGCCTTCATGGTGTCAAACCTTTCCTGACGTGCTTGCAACTGGAACATTTCCTTCAAATGATTTCCCAAATCATAAGCATCCATGTGTTCAAGATCCTTTTGAAGGGCCTTACACATAGTAGCGAGCATCAAGTAACCAACATCAATAGAATCATCCATATGTTTCTTATGCTGATCCTTTTCAGCTCGAGATGCATTAGCAGCAGGCTCGGGTGGAACGGGTCCATCGAGAATGTACAACTTCCTCTCTTGTTTGAGAACAATTCTCAAACTGCGAATCCAATCCACATAGTTGTTGCCATTCTCTTCCAACTTGTCCTTCTCAAGGACTGATCGCAGTGATAGAGTTTGATTAGGGTTCGATGCCATTGATCTACAAAGATATGCAACACATATGAACACATATATGTACCGATTTCATTTAAGAGATTAAATAACGTATTTCATAAATACTCCCACTAAATTATATAACCTTCTTATACAAATATGCATAATATAATTTAATAGGCTAAGACCCAACTTTAATTTAATTTCAAGTCGGCTATGGCACGACTGCTCAAAATTAAATTAAAAAGATAGATAACATTTATCAATCATATCACCATATGACTATTAGATTCTTTATGAGATTATAGACATCACATGTCACATGTTTCAATCTCATCTTATGCCTTAGGCCCAAAACCGTTTTGATAGCCTAATTAAGTTCAACCATTTTAAATGTATAGGAATCACCGTTTCCTCATCTTGATCATACAAAGATAGAATTAATGTACCTCGCTATGGTGCAGCCTACATAAAACTATCCGTGTATTCATAAGTGTTTAAAATGGGTGGCATAAACAAACTCAAATTTCAATGAAGGTTCAATTTTCATGTTTATCAATTAACATGGCAAGGTTGATTCATGAAAATTATATGAGCATGATTATGAACATGGGATGTTGCATCACAAATCACATTTGATCTTTACATCAAAATTTCTAATCAATTAGGGTTTAATGATTCATGCAAAATCTCATTTAATATGAACATAATCCCTTCAACAAACAATTTGCTCAAGACCTAGAAATTTATCAATTTACAATAATCATATTAATGAAATTGATATCCCATAATCTAGATTAATCATATTAATCATACAATTCATCTTCATTATCATGGCATATCAAAATATACTATTACTTCCATAAGCAAAACACATATAAATTCATATTCTAAATCATACACATCATGGTAATTCACATAATCTCATTATACAATTATCATGATTATCTAAAATAATCATCATGAAAGGGGCTTTGATACCACTGTTGGGTTTAGTGGATCCATGCGCAGCGGAAGAAAGCAAATTAACACGAAAATCCGGAGCCATGGATCCGTTCTAGATGATTAATTAAATAAGATGAAATAGAATAACCAACCATGATGCCCTTTGTCTTTGATAAACGCGTTCCAACTCCAGGTTGATGATCTTGTGAATCCTTGATGAATGAACCTTGAATAACGAACTTTAGATCTTGAATTGCGAAGATCATCTATGTGTATCCACGCGTTGAACGAACCCTAGAACAGTTCTAGGTGGATTGCTAGATCCTTTAATTGAAACCCCTTTCAATCTATGGAGAAATATGGAATTGGATGGTTTTTGATTTTCAATTCCCAATTGAAAACTCACAATTGTGTTTCTCTAAACTCAATTTTCGTGTCTTACGGCTAGGGCTGAAGGGAGGTAGTATTTATACTCTATAAATACTTTTTACTCTCTTGAAAACCCTAATTTTGTGTCAGTTACGTATCTTCCAGTGCCGACGGGACGACTCGTCCCATAGGGCACGAGTCGTCCCCTTCCACAATGCTTCAGATACTGTCGTCCCCCTTAAAGGGAATAGTTCGTACAAATCCAGGGCACGAGTCGTCCCTATGGGCACGAGTCATCCCATATGGGACGAGTCATCCCTCAAGACATGACCTCTGATACGCTCGTCCCAGGCCAAGGGAATAGTTGATTCTGTCCTGGGGATGAGTCGTCCCCTCTATACAAAATTCCATATTTTCCATTTTTGACAATTCGTTCGATGCGTGTGACCCATAGGACTATATTATGTTGGCAATGAGTTCGATCACATCGATCCTCATAAGACATGAGCGGACTCTAGCAAGCCATCATGCCTACCCAAATAATATAATATCAAGTTCGATTTCCTACATAGAACATATCACAATCCCATTGTCACACGATGTTATATTGAACATGAGTCATGGTCCACGTCAACTCATATTGTTCAATGCTTTCTCGTTACCAAGTAAATTGATCAATCGAATGTTATTAATCACATTAATTCATTCGGACATGGCCATGTACATCATCAATCTTACTTACGAGTGGCCAAGCAAACATCTCTCTTTACGAGGGACAAATTTCCATCTTGACTTATCATTCTTCCCAACAAGAATCCTATCATGCCAATAATAGCCCTTATTGTTATCCGGTTAAAGATAACGTTAAACTATATCAAACACAATATTCATCGAGTGGAAGACGATGATAATCTCAGGTCAAAGGATATCAATAATATAACTATATGAGATTTAATTATGACATTTGATCATGACATAAATCTCACAACGGGTCAAGTCCAGTACTTTGTTCTCTAACAAGTACCTATGAATTTGATGTGCATCTCCATGCATATAATCATCACATGATTATCCATTAAACTTCATACTAGTTGTTGTGGGTATTTTCTAGCATGGTGACATCTCCAGTTGCTCCTGCATGTCAAGATGTTATACCATTGTAAGTATTACTTCATATTTACTAATTTATTTTTATTATTATTTCTATTATTATTTTACAGTAATAAAGAGAGATAAACACGGGACTCTTTCAAGCACATTCAACCTCCTTTCAAATGGCAAAGTGGACTCAGTCTTATAGATGTTGAAGGGATAAACTTAGATGCCGAGATTTTAGGAACTACTTCCTATCCGTTAGTTGTTAATCTTATTTAAGGGGAGATGGAGTTGGAAAAACACACGTTCTTTTACACACACTACGCACATCTCATTTGTAATCCTCTCCATCATCTCCCGCGGTTGTAACATCAATTATCATAGTGAAACTTTTAAGGTTGGAGACCTAACTCCCGGGGTTTTTTCCGAAGAGGTTATTATCTCTAAGGTTTTTCCTCGTTAACAAATCATTGTGTCATTATTTCTTTTCATGTCTTTGTTCCATTAAATCGAATTCCATAGTCCCCTCCTAGTTACTTAAATCCATACACTTGTCAAAGTTAAAATTCTGCATTATTGTTTTTTCTACCAAAACAATTTGGCGCCCACCGTGGGGCCGCATGGTTTATCGATTATTTGGATCATTTCCTAAGCAAATTCATCATGTCTACACCTCCCAATGTGTCCGCTGCCGGCAAGGGTACCGCCGTCACTCCAACATCAGGAGGTAGAACCAGCTTGTTGCCGCCACCTCCTCAGACGGGACCTCAGCAAACTCAACCTACAAAGACTCCACAAAAGGAAGCAACCTCTTCCAATGTAGATGCTGACATCCGGAGTATCCTGACCAGGTTGAACCAGAGGCTGGATCAGCAAGACAGCAATTCGAAGGTGCTGGCCAATTCCATGATTAAGATACAGAAGGATCAACAGCTCATCGCATCTCGGCTTGACAACATCTCACCATTGCGTGCAAGGAACCTCAACTTCGACAACACCGAAGGATCTATGCTTCAGAGTGAATTTATCCCAATGGGTAGTCCGCCTCAAACTCATCAGTCGACATCCTTAATGATGTCAACATCTTTGCCCGGGGACACCCTAATGACGCCACCTTCCACAGGATTCACCCAGTTCATCCCTTTCACTGACAACACCACTGTCACAACTACCACGGAAAACTCTGGTTTGCTAAATAATCTTTTCAATAATAATAATTTCAATCGTATTCCTATGGCTGACCCTTTTGCAGGAAACCCACTAGCCAAACAGATGCAGGATCTCAGGGAGCTGATAATGAACGTGTCAGGCATAACTCCTCCAATCCAACCAGTGACTCAGAACTGCTACAATCATTCCCGGTTTGTCCCAGCAATTGCAAATGTCGACATCCCGAAGCGTTTCAATGTCCCATCTATGAAGTTGTATGACGGCAGCACAGATCCAGAGGAGCATGTTGCCCACTATCAAGAAAAGATGGACATAGTCTATATTCCGCTTCAATTCCGGGAGGCTTGCTTGTGCAAAGGATTTGGATCGACCTTGGTTGGACCAGCTCTCAAATGGCTGATTAGGCAGCCCCTAGGTTCAATTGGTTCATACGCCCAGCTTATCAACATGTTCTATAACCAATTCTCATGCAGTCGACAATTTGAGAAGCTGACAAGTGACCTCTACAATGTGACCCAGCAGCCTAATGAGACTCTGAAAGAATATGTCCACCGGTTCAATAAGGAAGTGCTAGAAATTCCCAATCTTGACATGTCGACAGCCACAGAAGCATTCAAAATGGGACTGAAGAAAGATTCACAGTATTATCAAGATTTGGTGATGACTCCTTGTAAGCGGTTGGAAGAAGTCAAGAGCAGGGCATTGAGATTCATAAGATTGGAGGAAGATGAGCTGCGAAGATCGAAGTCCTCATCCAAGTTGTCGACATATGATAACCCAGACAGGAAGACTGAATCATCCCATCGCAGGAACAATCGTTCCAATCCTTATCCGAGAATTGATAGCAGCAAAATTAATTCAATAGAGGGTGAGGATGAAGATAGTGATAATGTGCCTAATATTTCTGATTATTGTTTTTCTGTTGACATTTTAGGTGTACTCTGTGCAATGGGCAACCTGGGGGACAAAGCCAGATTGCCAAAGAAGACGGATAAGACTACGGGATGGCGTGACAAATCAAAATGATGCGCTTATCATGAAGACTTTGGGCATGTTACTGAAGATTGCATCGCACTAAGAAAGGAGATCAGTTACTTGCTCTCGAAGGGACATCTTAAGGAGTTGTTGGGATCCAGAAAGAAGAAGGCAGAAAATGCAGAAGCTCCTCATGAAGTCGAAAGACCAGTTTCTCCCCCAGCATCAACAAAGGTGATCAATTTCATTAGTGGAGGTTCAGAAATTTGTGGCACATCCTATTCTGCCGCAAAGAGACATGCTAAGGAGTCAAAAGAGGAGAAGCCAGAAAGACAACCCAGGATGTCGACACCTTGCCACGATCCAATCACCTTTGATGAGAGTGATCGGGATAATTTGTTGGAAGCCCATCATGATGGCCTAGTTATTTCCTTGCAGATCGCCAATTGTACAATCCGGCGCATCCTGGTTGATGGGGGTAGCTCTGTCAATCTCATTATGTTAAGTACCCTCAAGGAAATGAACATCCCAGAATCGGAGATCGTCAAGAAATCCTCAGTTTTGGTAGGCTTCAGTGGTGAAGTCAAAGAAACGGTGGGGGAAATAAAGCTTCCAATCTACTCAAAGGGCCTCAACACCATGGAGCGGTTCTGTGTAATTGATTGTGCAACATTCTACAATGTCATTCTTGGAAGACCGTGGATTCATGGGATGAAGGCTGTAATATCCACTTACCATCAGTGCGTGAAGCTCCGAACACCTTGGGGTGTCGCCAAAATATACAGTGACCAGCAGGTGGCCAAGGAATGTTATAAGACTTCAATGAAGGCGTCGACATCTCCCAAACAAGCATAGCAATTACAGAGGAAAGTACGTGAAGTCCTGGAAGCTAGAGAGAATGATGTAAAAGAAGTATTACTAGATCCTTCCAATCCGGACATCAAGGTACTTATTGGCAGTGACATCCCATCAGATATAGAAGAAAAGCTTGTGGACCTATTAAGAAGAAGAATAAAGAGTTTTGCTTGGAGGCATGATGACATGACCGGCATCAGCAAAGATGTCATCACTCACAAACTTAACATTGATCCTAGTTTTAAACCAGTGCACTAGAAATGTAGAAAGTTTGCAGAAACAAGAAACCAGATCATCAAGGAAGAAGTAGAGCGCTTACTCAAAGCCAATATGATCCGAGAGGTAGATTATCCAAGATGGTTAGCAAACGTGGTTGTGGCTGAGAAGAAGAATGGGAAATGGCGAGTCTGTGTTGACTTCACCGACTTGAATAAAGCCTGTCCAAAAGATCCTTTCCCTTTGCCTCACATAGATTAGTTAGTTGATGCCACCTCCGGACATGAGCTCCTCACCTTCATGGACGCATCCTCAGGATTCCAACAAATCCAGATGGAGCCATCTGATTAGGAGGACACCGCCTTCATAACGCCCACAGGTATTCATTGTTATATTGCTATGCCTTTTGGACTAAAAAATGTAGGTGCAACATATCAGAGGCTCGTCAACAAAATGTTTAAAGATCAGATTGGGGACACAATGGAAGTATATATTGACGACATAGTAAAATCCAAGAAAGCCGAAGATCACATAAGCAACCTATCTCAAGCCTTCGACATCTTGGATTGTTTCAATATGAAACTTAATCCAGCTAAATGCAACTTTGGAATGAAGGCAGGGAAGTTTTTGGGTTACATTGTAACTAAAAGAGGCATTGAAGCTGCCCCAGAACAGATACGTGCCATTGTCAACCTGTCGTCACCTCAGTCTGTTAAGGATGTCCAAAGATTAACAGGAAAGATTGCTGCACTCACCAGGTTCATTTCTAAATCCTCAGATCGATGCAAACCTTTCTATGACATCCTAAGGAAGAACAAGAAGTTCCAGTGGGAAGACCAGCATGAAGAAGCCTTTCAGGAGCTCAAAAGTTACCTGTCGACACCTCCATTATTGGCCAAACCTCAGGAGGGCGAACATCTTTACATCTACCTAGCAGTTTCAGAAAGCACTGTAAATGCAGTCTTGGTGACAGAACAAGATGGTAATCAGCAACCCATCTATTATATAAGTAAGACACTTTTAGATGCAGAGACGAGGTACTCTCATTTACAAAAATTAATTTTGGCTTTGATAACTGCTTCTATTAAATTAAGACACTATTTTGAAACACATACCATAATTGTGCGTACTAACTATCCTATTAAGAATGTTATGAGAAAACCAGAGATGTCAGGTCGAATGGCTAAGTGGTCTGTACAATTAAGCACATACGACATCAAATATGAGCCCAGAACAGCAATAAAATCTCAAGCACTAGCTGATTTTGTGGCTAACTTTAGTCCAACCATGCAACAAGAAGTGGAATTGGAGGTTCAGCAACTTCAAGATGACGACATCCTGAAGATTTGGATGCTCTACACAGATGGTGCTTCTAATATGAGAGGTACAGGTCTTGGAGTTGTACTAAAATCGCCACAAGGGAACATAATACCACAATCCATCAGTTGCAGTTTTAAGGCCACTAATAATGAAGCAGAATATGAGGCGTTAATTGCAGGTTTAACAACGGCCCAGGACCTAGATCTCAAGCATATCCGGGTGTTTATGGATTCTTTGCTAATTGTTAACCATTACAATGGATCCTACATAGCAAAAAATGCAAAGATGACTACATATTTGGATATTGTTAAAATTCTGGCGGCCAAATTCAAAACATTTACTTTGGAGCAGATTCCACGTGAGGAAAATTCTCAACCAGATGCTCTGGCAAACTTAGGTTCAGCCTTCAAAAGCATTTCACAGACAAGTATCCCAATTGTGCATGTTGACATCCCATCAATTGATCGTCTTAAGCTGTTCGTTCTAGATGTCGACATACCTTTCCCTCCAGCAGCAACTTCTTGGACAGCTCCTATTATCAAGTATCTCTTAGATGATACAATCCCAGCCGAGGAGAAAAATGCTAGAGCCTTCAGGGTAAGAGTATCTAAATATTTACTTATTGATAACCTTTTGTTTAGAAAATGCCGCAGTGTCACTACTTAAGATGTCTAGATGCAGACCGAGCCCATCAGGTTCTAAAGGAGCTGCATGAAGGACAATGTGGAAATCATACCGGGGGCAGAAGTCTGCATACCAAGGCTCTTAGGATGGGCTATTTTTGGCCCACAATGAGAAGAGACGCCGCAGAATATGCAAAGAAATGTGACTCCTGTCAACGACATGGTGATATCCTGCATCAGCCAGCTGAATTGCTACATCCTATCCTGTCGCCATGGCCGTTTATGACTTGGGGAATGGACATCGTAGGAAAATTACCCCGGGCCGCAGGAGGAAGAGTATTTCTACTAGCCATGACAGACTATTTTTCTAAATGGGTAGAAGCTGAGGCATACGTGCGAGTCCGAGATAGAGAAGTTATCTCCTTCATCAAAAGAAATATATTCAGCAGATTTGGGATACCTTCAGAGATTATTTGTGATAATGGCTCCCAGTTTATTAGTAGGAAAACCCATAATTTCTTGAATAATTGGGGAGTCAAGATGGTGACATCCTCACCTGTTCACCCTCAAGCGAATGGACAAGCAGAGTCCAGCAACAAGATTATCATAAGCAACTTAAAAAAGAGACTGGACCAAAAGAAAGGAAGATGGGCAGGAGAGTTACCAATGGTTTTGTGAGCTGACAGGACGACATCTAAGAATGCTACTGGTCAGACTCCCTATTCACTTGTATTTGGGACAGAATCAGTTATTCCAGCAGAAGTTCTTGTACCTACGGCCAGATACAGTTTGTTGACATCTAAACATAATAAAGACATCTTGACATATGACTTGGATACCGTAGACGAACTAAGGGACATGACCAAAGTTCGGATGGCAGCATATCAACAAAGGGTAGCCAGGTCTTACAACAAAAACGTAAGGGTTAGAAGGTTTCAAGTAGGAGACTTAGTCCTACGAAAAGCATTCCAAAATACAAAGGAGCTCAATGCAGGCAAGCTCGCCCCAAAGTGGGAAGGACCTTACCTAATTGATGCACAGGCCGGGAAAGGAGCGTATTGCCTATCAACCTTGGATGGTCAAATGATCCCACAGAGTTGGAACGCCATTCACCTCAAAAGGTATTACATCTAAACAAATGCCCCCTTTAACTCATCTCATCCCAGGTATGGACAACCCTTTATTTATTAGGTATAACCTTTCATTTCCCTATTTACTGTCATCTTTTCCATATTACTTCTCCACAAATCAAGATGTCACTAACACAACTTGTGGAGGGACGTCAACATAGTTGACGTCCATTCTTAATGTGTCTCTGTCTTGTGAGGTGTTGACATACGGAAATGGGGACATGTCGAAAGTACTCAAAGCCAAAAGAACAACGAATTCTCCTCCGTCAGAGATTGGCCATCTCTTCTCAAGTAAAGGTACACCATCCCTTCTAAGGTTTAAAGAGTTAATTACCTCTTTCTTAAGATGTTAGGTTACCACGCCTTCGCCTGGAGCGCAAGCTATCTCTTTAATTGAGGTGTGGGGTGGGCCTATATGGGTAAACTCATATAGCTTACCCATTCCCACTCAGTTAAATGATTGATCTCATGTTTTATTCTTGTGGTTATGACATGTACGTGTCATCTTAAGTATATGTTGCTTTGACATTCTATCATGTCACCTTAAGAGCATAATGTATGACCATCCAAAGAAAAATTTTATCAATAATGAAACAAGCCTTGACATGCTTGAAAATTATCAAACCATAATTTTTTAAAACTAGCATAAGAACATCCCTAAAAGTTAAGACAATAATCCAACATCCAAGCTGATAAAACTAAAACGCAAAAGTATTGGACCAACCCAACACGTAAAAAAATTGTCTTCGGTCCTTATGGACCTATAACATAACCAACCAAATTAAAATTGTCTTTGATATTCCACCCCAGTAATACCAGTAAAAGAAAAACAGAACGAACTTGTTTTACCTTTTTCAGATGGTGTCCGCCTCAGGTGTTGCTTTGGGAGTAACTTCTCCAACCTCTGCTGCATCCTTTGCAATTGCTTCATGTGGGCTTGATGACACCTCACCCTCATCTACTGGCTCACCTGTCAGCTTGGAGAAGTAGGCATATTCCTTATTGATATCCCAATTCTGAGCCTTTCCTTCCTGGAACTCCTTCATCATCTTGATCTTACACTAGGAAACGGTTTTAGCAGCAGCCAATTTGCAAGAACCTTTCACTTCTGCAATCTCCTCAAGGTGATCTTCCTCGCTTTTTGCCAAACTGTCCAATAGGTCCTTTACCGTCTTCTCCTGCTCTTCCAACGTCTTAACTTGTTGCTCCAAGGTCTTTTCATACCCCTTCACCTTGTTCTCTAACATTATCTTCTCCTTCTTAACCAAAGCAACATCAGCTTTAGACTTCTTCTTCAGCATCTCCATTTCTTTTACCAAATCTTCCAAATACCCTACTGCCTGTAAAATAATAGCTTGACATCAAAAGGTGTTATAAAAACTATTGAATCAGTCAAAACCTAGTTAGTAACATCTTACCCCAGCTGCAAAACTCATACACTTCTTCTTGAACTCTCCTACTGGCATTCCTTCAAAAGTATCTCCAACATCAATTACCTCCTCTTAAATAGCCTTTCTCTTTTTCACCCTAGAGCCAATACCTGTGCTCTCATCTAAAACAGGGATCTTCTTAGGAACAGGCGGAGGTTTCATATCTATCTTAAGAGCGGAGTCTTCAAATATGGCTTCAATGTCGTCAAGATCAAAATCTGATCCTGAAATAACTGGTTTGGAAACTGCATTGACATATGAATATTGTCAAGAAGTATAATGCCTCAGATTGATAAACTAAAGTAAATAAACAACATGCTTACCTGTAGACATAATGATGGAGGTGATGCTTTTTGATCTTCCGGAACAACCAAAGGTGATTCCAGTAGTCCCCTAGGAGATCTCTTGTCTAAGGGAAGCTTGAAAAATTCGTCAACTTTTGCCAAGGTGTCTTCAGCCGGTGGGAATAATTCTCCCCAGTCAATATCTGAAAAAAGGTAAGAGCAATTACGATTTCAGTTTGTTTCAAGAACAGAAAATCACAAAGTTAGGAATTCAAGTACCTCCCTTGTTCCACTCGCTTGATACCTCATTCCCTTCTTCGATGGATGCCCTATCAACAAAGAAAAACCTATTTTTCCATCCCCTATCACTCAAAGATGTGGTGCTCATTAAGGAATTCCTACCCGACATTTTCTTAAAAAGATATCTTTTTGAACCAAAAGGTTGAAGATCGTACGAATAGGCTATCTCATGAAGCCCTAGGTTTAAACCATTCTCCCTATTCACTTTGATAATGAAAGCAAAAATTCTCCAAGCGATGGGCATCAGTTGAGGATAAGCAAGATGAGTCTTTTGAAAAAATTCAGAAACCAACGAAGGGAAGGGATAGCTAAACCCTAGAAGAAAGGGATACTCAAGAAAACAAATCCATTTGTTGGAAACAAAGTCGGACCTAAGATTTACAGAAAAAGGGTGAAAGATTGCACCTTTAGGGAAGTAGCATTGTTGTTTTAGTGCCTCAATTTGGGCATCGCTAAACAAACAAGTCTCCTCATCCGGTTTTGCAAGGAGATTTTCACAAACAAAATCGTCAAGGCTAATCTCTATGGGACCTTGTGGGATCGGGGCACTCTTAGTTTTGGACGAACTCCACCTAGTCCTACCCATGGTTGACAAACAAAAGAGAGATGCAAAAAGTAAGAAACGAAAAAATTTTTACCTTGCAGTGAACAGCGCCGTAGCAAGCAGGAGCGAAAAGGAAGGTTTGAGAAGCTTATTAAGGAGCCATCCAAGCGGTTATTTAAATTAAAAAGAGCTCTAATTCCAAAAAACTACTTTTCCTAAATTAACTCCCCAACCGTCCATTGCCTCCACGTATCCTTACCCGTCCAATCATGCAAGCTGGCAGTTGAAGTATTTATTAAGAAAAATATTTGCCTTTTCAGTTGCCAAGAAAGACAAATATTTTTGGGGACAAATTGTTGTGGGTATTTTCTAGCATGGTGACATCTCCAGTTGCTCCTGCATGTCAAGATGTTATACCACTGTAAGTATTACTTCATATTTACTAATTTATTTTTATTATCATTTCTATTATTATTTTACAGTAATAAAGAGAGATAAACACGGGACTCTTTCAACCACGTTCAACCTCCTTTCAAACGGCAAAGTGGACTCAGTCTTATGGACGTTGAAGGGATAAACTTGGATGCCGAGATTTTAGGAACTACTTCCTATCCGTTAGTTGTTAATCTTATTTAAGGGGAGATGGAGTTGGAAAAACACACGTTCTTTTACACACACTACGCACATCTCATTTGTAATCCTCTCCATCATCTTCCGCGGTTGTAATATCAATTATCATAGTGAAACTTTTAAGGTTGGAGACCTAACTCCCGGGGTTTTTTCCGAAGAGGTTATTATCTCTAAGGTTTTTCCTCGTTAACAAATCATTGTGTCATTATTTCTTTTCATGTCTTTGTTCCATTTAATCGAATTCCATAGTCCCCTCCTAGTTACTTAAATCCATACACTTGTCAAAGTTAAGATTCTGCATTATTATTTTTTCTACCAAAACACTAGTGCTTCATAAGTACTAGGGACACGATTATTACAATAAACATGCAAACATATATAATAATCAAAATAACAATCTCTTATATAAATGAATAATGACATTTCATATAAGTCTATCTCTATAGGCCTAGGGCACTAACACCTACAAGATGTCCATTTGCTCTTCTTTGGAAAGCGAATCCATTATCTCGCTTAGTTTCCAGTTCCATCTTTTGTAAAATTATCCCACCGGCTCGTCATCCTTTTGTTCGGTGGCTTGCAGATCATGGCATTTGGTTTCCCATTCGAGGTTGGCACGGCACTTTTCCAGAAAGATCTCACTGATTTAATCCTAGGTGGAGAGATTTTTCACCTTCACGTTGAGGAACCACCTTAATGTCGTAGATTTGAGGGAGTGTTGGAAGTAGTCCGCCATTCGGGAGTCTTGGGGAGGTAGTTGAGTGTATACCAGCTCGTACCCTTGATAGTTGAAATTGGAGCCAAGGGTGTGATTGCCCGGACCACCAAGGGTTGTGTTTGGGAATTGGGGAAATGTTTCATTAGCCCCAACTGGCAATCTAGCAGGTGGAAGGTTTGAAATGTCAGGATATCCGCTCGGGATATCTGTCCCTGGCGGACATTGGGATTTCAGATTATGGCTGCGAGGCTCGTATAGAGTTAAAGGATTGAATCCCGGGGGATATCGAGATGCATTGGGATCTGGAGGAGCGGGCCCATACGTGTGCTGGTGATATTGATCTTGTGGCGCAGGGTCGGGAAATTGACTGTGCTGAGGCAGGCAGATCGGAGCTGCTTGACTGATGCCAGAGTGAAGCTTTGAGCGGGAACTGCTTTACGTTTCTTAGTTTTCATAGCTTGGTGGAGGTGGGACCTGCTGATAGCTTTGAGAAACTGGGGGAGCAGGTATTTCCTCATCTTCTATGAGGACGAAGGTCCCATCGGGTTGGGGAACGGCGACGGTTCTGCAACGGCGCATGGTGTCTACGATCCAGGCTTGTTCTTCTTCTTAGCACTTCTTGAGGGTTTCGAAGGCTTGCAGCACCTCCTCTAAATTCTGGAGGTTTCTCAGTGGCGGGGTTCCATTTCCTTCACTGTTATCTATCGATCCTGCCATGGGGGAGTAGCGGACTGTTCGGACCGCTGAATCGGAAAGGTTGTCGGACCTTGCGACTTTGACACTGAAAAGACGGCTCTCGGGTACTCTCAACCACTTTCGGTTCGCTGGAGGGGGTGACGGGTAAGGTTTAGACTTGGGAAGGCCTTTTTGGATAAAGGAGGAAAGCTCATGCGACATGCAGTTTCCTTCTTTTTTATATATATATTTATGTTTTTTTATTTACTTAAAACATGTTTTCTCAGAATCCTAAATTGGTTGGAAAATATTGCTCTTCTTTTTCACAACTATGCTAGATCCTGGGTCAGTGGAAACCATCACTACGGCTATAAGCCCCTCATTTTGCACCTGTATTTCGACATCCTAGGGTGGACAGCCCCGGGCGAGGGTTATATAGGGCAAGCGGTTTCCACCGGCCAAAAGAAAAACCAAACCTAAGGGCTGAGCCTGTCATGTTCGTTTTAACGCGTCGGCTATGTGAATTGTGAATAGAGTCGGCTACTGGGTCAAGATCGGGTCAAGAGTTCAGCATGACCTCTCTTTACCTTGCTTGCGCAAGAGATCTGTGACGTTAGGTATTGGTTAGGTCGTATTGTCATGGATGACGTATTAAAGGCTTGATGACATGGTGTCATGTGGGCATGGATGTATATCCGGGACGGAGCATTGTCTGGGTGTAGCTTTGGAAATCAAGATCGGATCAAGATTTTAGCATGACCTTTCATCGTCTTGCTTGCGCAAGGGATCTTGAGTTCCGAGCTTTGACTCAAAAAATGGCCGGCATGGGATATGTATCCAGGCTTTATGACACGAACTGGGTAAAAACCAACAGAGTCTGGACAGAGTGTGATGCAAGCGTGCATGGTTGACACTGGCTAGGATGGGATGTTTGGGATGATCCCGTGCGCGCTCAAAAGGCATAGGAACACCAATCAAGCTGCAGCTGAGACCACCCCAGGTTGAGGGTTGTAGTGTGCAGTGTACAGGATAAGAGTGCGCGTAGTGTGCGGTCACTAAAATTCTTTTTCTGAGTAAAACAGAAAGTTTTTTCAGAATTTTTAAATGTATGTACACAGATGTATTATGATGCATTTTTTTTGTATTTTTATTTTATTTTTTGAATAAATAAAAAGTAAGCACATGCAAACACACACAACAGTTAAAGAAGGGGTAAAATGAAAGTTTGAACCTCATCAATGTTTTAAAAATCTTTTTTTTTAAGTTTTTAAAACAAAATGTCCCAAGCGGAGTTTCCAACTGAAATTACCCGGATCCAGCTACGCGGGCCCCAGAATCTCACGATTTCGAGTCGGGAGGTGTCGCTGCGTTTGTTGTAGAGTCGCCACGCTGTTTTGATATAGCCCAAAACATTAAAAAAAGGCTTTGTTTAAAAAAGGTTGTTGTGTGATGAGATTTTGAGTTCGGAGGTCAGGTTACGCCTCGAGAAGAGAATAATAGAGCTCACCCGAGTTGCCTCGTATACACGAGACTTTCGATACCCCTCTTTCTTTAAAAGTTGTGTGCGTGTGTGCTTTTAAAAATGCATTTTGAATATGATGTCTACATTGTGTGCTATGTATTGAAATGAATTGAAATAATACTCGAAGGAGGCCTTACCAATGTTGGTTCGTGTCTATATTCCGCTTGGGAATAGTATTTGAGTATGAATAATGCTCCAGGATGAACCGGGATTGCTTCGGGATGATACCGGTGTCTGCGGACAGAGCTTCGGCGTGCCTTGGGAGTTCTAGGTGTGTACTCGGGCAGAAGTTCGGCATGCCTCGGGATTGTTGTGTGTACTCGGGCAGAGGTTCGGCGTGCCTCGGGTTTGTTGATTGTACTTGGGCAGAGGTTCGATGTGCCTCGGGATTGTTGGTTGTACTCGGGCAGCGATTCGGCTTGCGTCGAGACTGTTGGTTGTACTCGGGCAGAGCTCCGGCATGCGTCGAGACTATTGGTTGTACTCGGGCAGAGATTCAGCGTGCCTCGGGACTGTTGGTTGTACTCAGGCAAAGCTCTGGCGTGCATCGGGAGTGTTGGTTGTACTCAAGCAGAGCTTTGGCGTGCATCGGGACTGTTGGTTGTACTCGGGCAGAGCTCCGGCTTGCTTCGGGATTGTCCGGCAGGGCTTCGGGATGGACCGGGATGCCTCGGGATGGGCCGGAATGCCTCGAGATGGACCAGCAGGGCTTCAAAATGCATCGGGAGCGCCTCAGGGCGGCTCGATAGCATCTCGGGAGCGCTTGGTAGGGCTTCGGAGCGCCTCAGAAGGGCTCGGAAGGCCCCGGAAGGAATCGAAAGGGACCGGGATTGCCTCTAAGGGCTGAGAGGGGCAGCCTGAAGGCAAGGGGGGAGAGGAGAGAAGGGAGGTGTGAAGAAAATGAGAGGGGGAACCCTCTATTTATAGGGGTGAAAAAACTGCAAAATGGTCCGTATGGACCATTCTGCAAAACCAAAATTTTGGTTTTCCTGGATTTAAGGGAATCTCGTGAACTTTAAGGGGATTTTTGCAATTATGCTATCTGGGGTGCAAAATGGTCCGTACGGACATGTTTTTCATGGACATCATTGCAATCTAGTTCTCGTCGAGAGCTTTTCAACTATATATGGCACGTCTCAATCGGAGTCCGTATGAAGGAGTTAAGGAGTTATGACCTCCGGAAGTTTGCCCTTGGTTTTTTCCCGTATGCTTGGATGGAGAGTAGTCTGGATTGGGGTACTTACAAGCATGCAAGGGGGTTTGAGGCACTGCAAAGCTTCAGAGATTCAAGAATCTAGCTTGTCCTCACTTCAGAAAAAATGGTTCCTTAGCTTAAGGCATGACATCTTCAGCATCAGGGTCTTCCAGAGGCTTCATATAAGCAAGTATCTCTCAGCTTGACACCCCATCTTAAACATCATGTTCTCCCAAGGGATTCACATAAGCAAAGATCTCCAGGGCTTCGCATCGCATCTTCAACACTGCAACTTCCCACAAGCAAAATCTCTTTAGGCTTGGCATCCCATCTTTTGCACCTCTACGGCGACACGACCTAGAGGCTGTAACAGGCTCCCTCTCAGTTCAAACAAAGTCCAAGCACGTTTGCCTCCAAAAGCAGCACATCAAAAATCATCTCAACAAACGCAAACACCAAAGACTAGTTTTTGATTTGGTTTTTAATTTGGTTTTTGACTAATTACTAAAGAAATTAAAAGATATTTTACAAGAAAATAATTAAAAACAAGAGGTAAATCAAATTACGAGAAGAATTCACAGGTTGGAATTCACAATACCTTCAATCTATACTATTTTTATAATTAAGGATGTCAATCTTATTCTAGGGTTCATTCACAAAAATACTGATTGGGACGTTTAGCTGGCCGAATTGCAATCATATGGTTCCCTTTATATTATGTATTCTATTACGGCTACATAATATGTGAAGAACAAATTATACACTCAAGAATTATATAAACCTAAATCCTTTTGATTTCTATTATGGCTTCGATTAGATTTATTCAACAAAATAGTGGTCGATGTATTAATCGGTCAAAATTAATGGTACAATTAATACCCAATTTTTAAAGAGCCAATTTATATCTTAACATATAATTGAAACCCTAATACATATAATGATAATTACTTTGAAGAACTAGAACAAGATTGAACACATGAAGATTAGATTATAGCATAGAATCCAGTATCGTTACATCCAACCCATTAATCTAGAGAAAATAGCTACTCATAATCATAAGAACAAAGACAAAGAAATAAAGAACATAAAAACTTGGATCTTGAATCTTTGACTCCTTGTTTACAAATACTCAAAAGTAGAATGAAAACATGAGATGAAAGATCTCCTAAAAGTGGCTGGAGTTGTTCTATTTATACTTGTGAGAAGAGGGGTCAAAAATTAGGAAACCATCCCAGAATCCTTCTCTGAATTGGAAAATTGAAGTTGCTGGACGGAGGGGGGTGCGGCCGCCCCCTATAAGGAGGTGCAACTGCCCCATATGGTCAGTAGCTAACGTAATTTTTGGAATTTGGGACCATGCGCTCTCCATTTTTGGGTGCGTGCACTCCTCTTGCTTCGCTGACTTGTACTTTTCTCGACAAACTTCCGGAGGTCATAAATTCTTCGTACGGATTTCAATTTGGACGTACGACATATTTTTGGAAATATCTCTTCAAGTACTATCCATTGGTATTGGATACTCATAGTAACATCCTCATTGTCCTTTTTATATTTCCTTTATTTCCTCCTTTGCTGCTCCGCTCTTAATCGTTCCTTTTTGCGCTCTTTATATAATCCATGAATTTCTCCTTCTATTACATGTACTCGTAAGAACTCCAAAAAGCCATTAAAACACCCAAAGTTGAGCATTAAATAAGGCCAAAGGCATATCATTTGGATAGGTAGAAACACATTCAGCAAATACCCCCCAAACTTATCTTTTGCTCGTCCTCGAGTAAAACAAAAACTAAAACGAAATAAAACTACTTTCTAAACTATGAAATATAAGAAAATAAAAATAAAAAAAATACTTTTGGATTGTTCTAATCATATAAAGGGTTGTTGGCCATCTGTAGACACCCCATTCTGAACACATCGGATCATACTTATACCACTCTAAGTCTCGCTTTGAGTCAAGAAGTAGAAATCCACCATTTCGTCATGTTTCGTTAAAGTTTTGACTAACTACCGTTAGTTTGGGACTAAACTGCATACGAGATAACGAGGAAAGGACAAAACTGTCCACAGGAGCAATATCTCGCCGCGAGATGGCGTGTCTCGCGCGAGATATCTCCCTCTGCAGACAGCACGCGGTTCCCTCGTCGATTTCAACCTCTTTTCGGGATAAAACTTTATCTCTCCGGCCAACCAATGGGAGAGGAGGTCTAGAACCATCTGATAGGGTTTTAACTCTCCACTTCTTCATATCCAACCTCTATAAATACTTGGTGACTTCCAAGGCTCAAGAGGTCGGAGGTCGAAAATCCCAAACCGCGAATTTACACAACACACACACATTTTGTCATTTTCTTTCCCTGAAAGAATCCCTCAAAATCACCCTAAAACTCACCTCATAGTTTGTTTGTCAACCTTGTTGATAAACAAGCATCAACCTCCAAATCAAGGACCAAGGCGAAGCTCTGTCCGTGTAAAGGGTCGACTCTAAACTTGAGTCGAAACTCTGCCCAAATCACCTCACGCAAGGTAATTCCTAATCTTCCTTCTAATTGATTGTTAGAGTGGTATAAGTCCATAGAATCTAGGATCGGCCTAGAGCCTCTCCAAATCATGGAGACGGTCTCGAAGCAATCGATTCTACATTCCGTTTGACCTCGTCAAATGGATCTTTATTTGTAGTATTTGGATTCGTTTTTTTACTTCTTCTTTTGAAAAACCTCTCTTTTCTTTAGCAAGACCGATCTCCGGATTTGGTGAAATGGATGCCTTCTAAACCTACCCATTTCATAACCTAAGCCCCGAACTCAAATCTCTTTCAAATGGTTTTTCTATGTTTCCAATCAAATAATATAGGTGGCGACTCATAAAAAAATAAAAAGAATCAGAATTTCTTTCTCACAACGCTACAGTGGCGACTCATTGGGGACCGAAAATTAAGAGGCTTAAACTTGCGTCAAAATTAAAAGAGAGGTTTTTTTCAATCTGTTTTGTAAAATTCGAATTTTTCTGCTCTCAGATGGGAGATATCTCGCACGAGATATCATTATCTCGCGCGAGATATGGCTTCCGAATTGGTTGTTTTCCTCGGTTTCTCCTGTTTCGCTCGTAATCCAAGACGAGAGCCGAACATGCAAGGGGGATCCCAGGATTCATTATCTGCAGAGTTCCTGCATCTTAAGGCCTCCCTTAAGATGTAGAACTCGGACCTTTATTTTCCTTAAATAATTGATTATTATTTATGAACTGCGTGTGATTGGGTTTTATTTAATTAAAGTCCGGTCCATTGGGGATTCGGGAGTTGTAAATTAAATTATTTATCTCTCTTTATCTCTCTTTATGTGGAACTACGACGGCCTGAGTCTTCCTAGATTGGGAGAAACGTAGGCAACCACTTGGTGCGGCCACTATCTGTTTTCTCTTTTGACTTTCAAAAAAAAACTTCCTATTTTACTCTATCACATAGATTGACTATCACACACGCGCACATCATACTATAGCGTCATTGCACCGCATACCCTCTATAAACAGGGACCCACACTAAGGACGGGTGACGGTAACCACCTAGTCGCCGGTCTCTCCGAAGTTGGACAATCCCACTCTGCGTATTCAATCCACTTAGATTGTCATATCGCGGGAGCCTAGCCTTCCAGCCCTGCATCGCCACATTCTCATGTAGATTGACTTTTTAGGATCACTCCGTGACCGGTCGGTTTTGACTCGGTAATCTTTTCTTGTTTTTGATCAAAACAAAGCCATGTAAAATTGACAATAAGAAAGGATTCGGAAAAAGTCCCTTCGGAAAAAAGTCCCTTCGGATGTCCCTTCAAGAAAAATGTGCATATAATCCTTCAAAAAACGATCTTACATGGCTTTGTTTTACAAAAATCGGATTGATTGCTTAGTCGTTAGGTTCTCATAAAGGCCTTAGAAATCCCTCAAAACGGACTTTCCGTTCCGACCAAAAATTAGGGCTAAATAAAAATCGACTTTCCGTGTGATTATCTCGCGCGGGATTACTTATCTCGCACGGGATAATGCTTCGTTTCTTGAATTTGAGCACGAGCCATTTAAGCTCGCTTCCAGGCTCGTTGGGGCTAGATCCTGATATCTGCATATCTTCTGTCAGTTTTCCGAAGCTACTCAATTCCAAGACTCCCAACACAATGTCTACCGAAAAGTACGTCATGACCAAGGAAAGCCGTGAACAACCCACTCTCCAAGATTTGACCAAGTCTCTTGTCGCTGAAATGGAACACGTGGAAGGTTGGAGAGAAGCTTTCGATTTGCCTGCCACTCGCATTGCTAGGGATTTTCGGAAGATGGAAAGTGATTCCGACAGTGGGCGGCCATCCGTGCAAGAAGAGCTAAGTGACATCAAAACTCAACTTGCCAAAGCCCTACAGCAAATTGAGGACAACGATGCATGGCACAACTTGGAAGAATCCATCCAAGCCGACAAGACAAAGATGCTGATTGAAGAACTTGAAGAGGTCAAAAGCGAACTCGAAGATATGACCCAAAAGTGCATCAACCTTGAAGCCCACGTTGAAGATGACATTGATGGAAGGGTCAAGTTTTTCCTCAATACCCTCTACCGTGACCTCAAAGAGCAAATGGAGGAAGAATATCGGGCTCGCCACAACGTCTTCGTGTAACACTATGAGAACCACATTCGAGACCTCCACAATCAAATGGCTAAGCGAAGAAAGGGTAGAGTCTTCTCCGACATTGGAAACATCACTCTCGGTCATCTCTTGAAGTCTTCACAAGGAAGGAAAGCTAAGCCCAATGGAAGGTTACCAACCTAAGAGGAAGGACGATCTCCACACCTCTCTTGCTACTATCACCAATGCCATGGTCATCACACCAATAATTGTTTCAACTTTGAAGAATGCAGTCCAAGACTTGATTGACAACGACGCCATCGAGTTTGTCCAAGTGGTGGAATAGTTTGGATGAATTCAAACAAATGAGGAGTCTCTTTTCTTTTCGAGTTATTTACTTTTAGTTGCAAGAGAAACAATTATTAGTCTAGTCTAGTTTAGTCGGTACTACTTGCCTAAAACTCTCATTTGTGGGCAAGAGTATCAAGTTTGCTTTTCATTAATAGTTAGTCGGTATTTCCCTTTTCAATTACGATTAATTCTTTAAGTAAGCACTTTGTGAATGTCATAGACACTTACAACGAACGACTACTCAAAGGCACTTAGGTTTTCCGGAAGCCTTCTGTCTGGAGAATGATGCTAGCAAAGGGTACTTTCTGGATTGGGGCTTGGAAAGCACTTACAAGGAATAACGGAACCACCACGGTCCCCCGCCTCACACAAAGCATGGACTAGGATACGACATCTCCATCCACGATGAAGATGACATAGAAGAGTGGGGCTTCACTCAAATCAAGTGGGAAGGAACCTCGTCTGAAAGGCTGCGATGACTAAAAGTCCAAGGATTGCAACCTCAAACCATATCGAAGGACACTCAATGGCTACTTTGTTCGAGAAGGGGAAAGTATTCCCTACTTTATCTTTTGAGAACCATGGGTGATGATAAAGGAAAGCGCCAACCGGGCTTTGAAATCTTGGCGGCTGCGATGCTTCTCCGAGATGAAACGAGAATCCGTCCCAGCTGATCCCTAATGATTTGTGGGGCACGAAGGCAGAAATGACAAGCGAATGGGACTTTGTGTTGGGAGAAGACATCTGCGACAGTTCCAAGACTGTCTTAGGTTAGAAGACGACGAGATTCATGCAATATCCAAGGGGGACGCTCCAACTACCGACTACACAAGACTAATACGAAATGTGATGAGCCAATTCTAAGCGGCACGTCACGGAGGACCGGTTGTTGATGAAGACTTCATGATCAAAGAGCTTGGTTGCACTCCCCACCCTCGCGGGAAGATAGGCCCTACAACTTTTACATTAGAAGCAGGCTCCACCTCCGATGAACTCACTCAAGAGGAAATCGAGGCGGTGGGCGAACATGTATTCCCTTACTTCCTTAATGAAAACTTTGATCTTTCCGAGTACCACGAGATTGCTAACATCGTAAATGATGAATTAACTAATAATAATCAATATAACGAACACGTTAATAATGAATCATACGATGAGATAGATCAAGATAACGAACAAATCTTAAAAGAATTAGCTAAGCAAGTAGGTCGTTGTGGAAAGAATGGCCCTGTTGACGACGAGGAAATGCAAACGGTTAATCTTGGGACGACGGAAGACCCCGGAGAAACAAAGATCGGCGGCTTCTTGAGGGGAAGACAGAGAAACCTTGACCCGGCTCCTCGAGAGAATATGTCGACGTATTCGCTTGGTCCTACAAAGATATGCACAGGTTGAATCGGTCGGTTGTAGAACACAAGATACCACTTGCTACCCAACGCCAAGCCGAGTCAAGCGAAACTACGCGAGAATCAAGCGGAATGGTCAATGCAAGTGAAAGAAGAAATCATGAAACTCTTGAATGTAGGGTTCATCAAAGTGATTGAATATCAGGAATGGTTAGCAAACACGGTGCAAGTAGCCAAGTCGAACGGGAAAATACGAGTACGTGTTGATTTCGAGAGACTTGAACAAGGCATCCCCTAAAGATGACTTCCCACTACCAAACATAGACATGTTGGTCGATGCCACGGCGTACGAGGTCCGCTCATTCGTCGACGGGTTCGCGGGTATAACCAAATCCTCATGGCGAGAAGAGGACCGGCACAAAACGGCATTCACCACACCTTGGGGAACGTTACGCTGCACGGTCATGCCGTTTGGCCTCGAAAACGCCGGGGCTACCTATCGGAAGCGATCACGACACTATTCCACGACATGATCCATAAAGAAATAGAGGTGTATGTGGACGACATGATTATCCACTCGAAGGGGACGAGATGGCCAACACTTGAGAGATCTCGGAAAATTCTTCAATCGGCGAGACGGACACAAAATGAGACTCAACCCCGCCAAATGCTCATTCGGAGTAGTCAAAGGGAAAGTCTTGGGATACATGGTCACGAACGCGGCATAGAAGCGAGATCCCGCCAAGATAAAGGCCATTACGAGACATGCCTCCACCCGGGACACGTAAAGAAGTAAAGGGATTCATGGGCGAGACTCAAATATATCGGTCGATTCATTAATCAGCGGACTACAATGTGCGACCCCATCTTTAAGCCGCTTAAGAAAAACGCACCTCAAGAGTGGACCGAAGAATGTCAAGAAGCATTCAAGGAAGTTAAGCACTACTTGACTTCCCACCTATCCTGGTTCCACCACACAAGGAGAAGCCCTTGAAGTTGTACCTCACGATCACAGACAACGCATTAGGGGCTATGCTTGCTCAAGAACGGCCGGCTTCGCACACGAGAAAATGCCATCTACTTTGTCGGCCCGCAGATTCCAAGGCGGTGAAATCAACTACTCTTCACTCGACAAGTCATGCGCTGCTCTCGTGCAGGTATCACAAAGGCTAAAGCACTATATGGAAGCCTTTCCGGTCCGTCTCATCGCAAAGATGGATCCTTTGAAATATATCCTAGACAAATCAAATTTGTCTTCGAGACTAGCCAAATGGTACTTCATGCTCGCGGGGTATGATATCACTTACGTCACTCGAAATCCGTCGGAGGGAGTGTATTCGCAGATCGGTTGGCCGAATTTCCTTGCGACGAAGTGAAGGGGAAGACCCGCGATTCCACGATGAGGACATCCTAAACATAGAAGAAAATAAGTGGCAATTATTTTTCGATGGCGCAGCCAACAAGAGAGGGTTTGGCATCGGAATGTTATTGGTAGACCCTAACGACATCTACACTCCACTAGCGGTACGTCTTGACTTTGACGCCACCAACAATACCGCAGAATACGAGGCTTGCATAGCGGGGCTTGAGGCAGCCCTAGAACGCAACGTGACTGAACTTGAGGTATTCGGGGATTCCCAATTGATCATCAATCAGACATTGAAGAAGTGGAGGGTCCAAGATCCAACCCTTCAAAGATACAGTGCCCACCTCCAAGAATTGGCGCAACAATTTCAAGATGTCTCATTCCACTATCTCCCTAGAGACAAAAATCGGTTTGCGGACGCATTAGCCACACTTGCTTCTTTGGTCGAAATCCCTAAAGGAAAAGTAGTTAAGCCCTTCAAGATAACACGGCGTGCAACTCCTGCATACTGCGCCGTTATAGATCTTCACGACTGCAAAGACAAATGGTTATCCAAAGGTGCCGCTGTTGAAAACTCCGAAGGGAAACCATGGTACCACGACATTTGGTATTTCATCCTAGATGGAACCATACCACCCGAGACAGGACACGAAGACTCGGATCGCCCTTAAGAGGTTGGTGCCAATTACGTCATCACTGGCTGGCCGTTTATTCAAGAAACATTCCCAAGGAAACCTCCTTTGCGCCACCGAGGAAGAGGCCCAGGAAATAATGGACCATGTTCATCAAGGCATATGTGGAACCCACATGAGCGGAAACATGCTCGCCAAAAAGATCATCGACAAAGGGTACTTTTGGGCGACCATGGAAGCCGGCTTGTACCAAAATGGTCAAGAAGTGCCACAAGTGTCGAGATACACGCCAATCTTCGGCATGCACCGCCTTCCTTGCTGTACCCAATGACTTCACCTTGGCCGTTCTCTACATGGGGAATAGACGTGATTGGAAAGATCACACCGCAGGAGCCAACGGACCTTTGTTTCGTCCTAGTAGCCATCGACTATTTCACTAAATGGGTCGAGGCCGCCTCTACAAAGTTCGAATGCCGGAAAGGTTGCGAGAATTCATCAAGCACAACATCATCTGCCGATATGGGGTTCCACAAGAGATGATATCCGATAATGGGTCACACTTCGAAAAGGAAACCGATCGCTGCGGCCAAGTACAAAATCACGAGACACAAGTCGTCTCCTTATAGGCCTCAAACAAACGGAGCGGTTGAAGCCGCGAACAAAACAATCGAGACTATCATCGGAAAAACGGCGATCCTTTGGAAAAGAGCTGCCCGACAAGCTACCATTCACACTATGGGGTACCGCACTTGATCCGAACGACTACGGGAGAAACTCCCTACGCCCTCACATTCGGGATGGAGAGCATCTTACCGATAGAATTGGAAATACCATCACTAAGAGTTCTCCTAGAAAACCAAGTGAATGAAGTCGGCGGCTAGAAAGCGGATACGAAGAGCTAGCCCTATTGGACGAAAGAAGGTTGAAAGCGGCCGAACACGCTCAAGTTTACCAAAGAAGAATGGCAAGAGCTTTCAACAAAAAGGTCAAGACAAGGAACATCGAGTAGGCGACTGGTGCTCAGTGAGCATCGTCCGGACCTTTCAACCCGTTAGGCAAGTGGGGACCAAGATGGATAGGACCACTACATTGTGAAGAAGATATTCTACGGGGGAGCCCTTGGTGGTAGACTTAGACGGAGATCAACTACCAAAGCCGGTCAACATGGACAAGCTCAAGAAGTACTTCGCGTGACTTGGCCTCCTTAAAACAAATCGCTCGCTAGGTTGAAAATCCCGGAAAGGACGACCTAGGCAAAAATTAGAGCTAGCACAAGAAAAGAAGCCCGCTAGATTGAAAACCCGAAGGGGCGGTCTAGGCAAAAGAAAGGGTGTGCATAAAAAAAAAAAAAAAAAAAAAAAAAAAAAGGGGGGCCTTATCTCGCGCGAGATTACCCCACGGCACAGGAGCCATATTTTGTCCTTTTCTCAAAAATGAACTACGTTGGACACGAGCCTCTTGTTTAATTGCTTTGTAAAAGAGGAACGTAGGCGGCCTTCGGGTTCGGTCTAATCAAATAAATAAATCAAAGTTGTCCCTTTTATTAATCGAATGCGTTTCATTAATGACAATAGGGAAATCCTAACCCTGACGACTAATTTGCTAAGCTAACAAACTTGAAAAAAATAATACTAATAAAGCGAAACAATTGATCTATCAAAGCAATCTCTTGGTACTCCTAAAGATCTAGCCTTTCATTAACTTGGTTGGCGGCGGACATGGTCTCCACCGTCGTCGTGATCCTCCTTGCGCTTTGAGCCTCTCAAAGCGAGAACATCCCTCGAGACGATCAAAGACGAGATTCCGACAATCTCTTGAAGACATGAGGCCTATCCAAAGCTTGCGTCTTTCAGGCATTCCCTTGCCTCGCCTCTCGTACCAATCCCCATCAAGAAAATCTGAGTTGGATCGGTTCGCACATTAGCGAGGATCGGGCCGAGCCTCGCTCCTTCGCAAGATGCTTGCTAGCTACAAAAGAATCTCTTAGCGGTGAAAGCCGCAAATCATCAATCTTCTACGCACTAGGATGACCGGTATGGAGGAACCAATCCAAATATTTGTCGAGACGGGAAGATGCTTGCATTAAAAGTCCGAAGGTTCGACCAACGGTCCCGATTAGTTCCTTCACCCCATGCTTGAGCTAGCACCTGCGCAAACTCTACACCAATATAAGACACTACACGAGAAGCTCCTTCGAAGAGATAAGTGTCCTGCTGTTGACCAAGCTGACGGAGCACCCGCTTGGGAAAGTAAAAGGAGGAATCTCGCAAACCGGAAGAACAACCACTGTCAAAACCCTTGGTATTGGCAACATACTTGTTCAACCTCCAATAAGGTGGACACCGAGAGAATATCGCGGTTTCGGTCTTCGCAATCAACTCAGCCCATTCATCCGCCGAAAGATCTTTGATCAACAACTTTCGCGTATGATATGTAAAAGGAGAATATTCCAACGGGGGACCTATCAACTTGAGATGCTCCCTAAGCCAAATAGTCAACGGAGGGGACTCCCTTGAGTCATGACGCCTTGATCCTATGCGGCTCATCAAGACCATGAAGGGTCTCACCCAAGATTAGCGGAATAATGTTCCTAGAACGTTTCCTAGCACTTGAGAACAACTTCCACCGGTTGGGAATCGACCAAGCCGTCCACGCACGTAAACAAAACATCTCAGAAAGAGAAAGAGCCGAAAGTTCCGCTTATGAACATGAAAAGCATCATCATCGAGAATCACCGCTGAAGCGTCCGGAAAAGAAGAGCAATCAACCCACTTGCGGTGAACCAACCCATAGCAAGTATCAAGGGGATCCCTAACAATTCGTTCAAAGCCTCCGAATGATTCCTATGATACTTAGGAACAACAATCTTACCGGTCAAAGGCATATCCAAAATAATGGCGAATTCCTCCACGGTAGGCACCATCTCATTCAAAGAAAAATTGAAAAAAAGATGAATAGAGGGATCCCAAAATCGAGCGGCACCACTGCAATAACTTCCAATCCGGTTGGAGGTTCTTCAAAGTGAAAAGAATTCTAAATCCAGTGCGCGATAAACTTATTGCGAGACCGGTTGCGAAACGACCTTACAAAATCCTTTGATGCTTGCTTGAAAGATGCAATCACTTCAGGGGACAAAGAAAAATCATCGACAATCATGGACGTTGGGGCAATCTCCTTGGAAGCCATGGATCACAGGGTTGAAGAAGAAGACAAGAGTTTCACCCTAACGGGATATCTCTAGAGTTTGAAAGGCTAGAATAAGTTATACGGCCGGACTACGGGGTGATTTTATAGGGAAAAGCTGTCAAAATCTGTTCGAAAAAGGAAGAGATTTACTGCTGGGTAGCGTGTCTCGTGCGAGACACCTTATCTCGCGCGAGATATACCTACGGCAAAGCAACGGCGGTTCTACTCAAACGGCAATCTAGCCCCAGGCTTGACAAAGCAAGTCTCGAAAAACCTGCGTGTACAATTCATAACATGCAATAAAACACCATACTCAGGCTCAAAATTGCGGCCTAACGGCCATCCCATTTCCGAAAAAAAAAAAAACATGGAAAGTCGAGAAAGTTAATTAACTAACTAATTAGACCTAGGATTAGGGATTAAGAAAAACCATTGTTTGTGCTACCTATGTGTTCCTAACAGGTACCAGAAAAGAAAGAAAAATTATGCAGGCTCACACGGCCAATATGTACAGATAATCAGATAAAGAAAAAATGGGAGGGGATTATGCCATCAAGTCGCTCGAGCCGCCAGCACCTCCGCCATCACCACCAGGGGGGCTACCATCCCTCCTCAACCTCTTGGCTCCGCAAGTAGGGGTCACCGCCGAGGCCACTGTCGAGGCCGCCGAAGAAGCCTTGCAGAACGGCCTCTCGGACAGTCCGACACCAAAGCCATCAACCCGGCCATCTTGGTCGCTCCACGGTTGTAATCGGCCGCGGATATGGTGACACGACAATCAAAGAAAAGAAGATGCTCGAGATGAAGTCGGACATATACACTTATATGGACGAATACGAGAAACGTACAAACGAAACATACCGAAGAGACATCGGCGGGAGCGGTAACCCTCGGGAATCTGATCAGGAGACGGGATGTGCCCCATCATCGGCATGCTCCCCATCATATACGTATAGCTCAGAGGGCCGTAGTCTGGGGCAAAAGGCAGAGAATCGGTAGCCTGGGAGGAAGTACTAGGGGCTGAATAACCTGAAGCTGAAGCTGAGGCGGAGCCACGAGCATGTGATCGCCTATCCCCCACCAGGAGGGGACCCATCAATCGAGGCAGAAACTCCGCATAAGAAGCCTCGGGGATCACGCAAGCCGTCGCCGCATCACCCACCAAAAGACTAGCATAATCATCCTCTGGAATAGAGTGGGTGGGATACACCGACCTCGGCGGATCCGCCGACACCCTGTATGATAGTCTACCCCGGCCATGCTGTGGGAAGGCCCGCTCACCGAGATACATGGTATCTCCCTCCAAAGATGCCAGCATCCTCTGCATCCCGGTAGCATCCCAAGCACGATGTACCTCCAGCTCTAACAAGGTCCAAGGATACAGGCCCAGTCTCTCGTACTCAAAGGTGTCCAGCATGGCCCGTGCCTCCGCCACCGTCAAAGTCCAATCCTGGTCCTCCTCCTCATCAACGCTCCGATTCGGGTGGCTCCACCTCCTGATATCCGGAAACAAAGGGGCCCGGCTCTCCAACTCAAACCTATACAGCCCAAGGACAGTGTAGCCCCATATCTGCACAAAGAAAACGGAACAGATTCAGTAAGGGAACACAGATAGAGCATTCAGCCAGAAAACAGAAACAGAATCAAAGAGCTTACCTCCCGGGCATAAGAATACCCAGACAGAGTATCCTTGGTGTGCCTACACGCCTCATCCATGGCGTGGTAGCAGAAGGCCAGTCCCGCTGAGCCCCAATCGTAGCCGCTCACTTCATCCAGATCAACCAATAAACGTAACAACGAAAGACGAGCCGTAGAAGAGTGGTTCGCAAAAATAGTCTCGGAGAGGATATACCAGAGGGCACCCCTCACCAACCAATCAGTATGCATATTTGGCTTCTCAGCATACTCCTCAATCTGACGCCGGAGGGGGGTCAACTCAGCAGCAAACCCCTTGACCTTGTTGGGGGGGAAACCAATCAACTGCCTCCACGCCGCTGGATTCGCGGGCTTATAATTCGGAAACTTCGGCAGGGGATCGCCAATAAACTCTAGTCCCGTGATGGCTAGCAAGTCGCCGAGTCATAGTTGCTTCCCCGAAGCGCAAATGGACCGTGTGGGTAGTGTCCCACCACCTCTCCCGAATAGCCTGGAGAACTTGGGGGGTCCGCCTTATTCCCCGAAGATTGTCAACAAAAGTCAACAAACCCGTTTGGGCCACCCTAGCTCGGACGCCGTCAAGATCCTTGATCTTGTCCCAAACCGCCTTAGCCATTTTCGGACTCCCCCGACAGTTCTTAATTGGCTTGTACAACTGCAAAACAGAGGGAAAACAGAGAGGGCAACGTTAGAAATTATTCCATGTCAAGAAATCAATGAAATAGAAGAAATTTTTCATTGGGGCATTTCATCGAACACTTGGCGTGCGTACAAGAAAAGCTTGCCCAAGGATGTCACTCATAATCCGAATCAACCTCTCCTACAATCCATGATGTGTAGGAGGCTCATACGCACACAATGCAACAACAAAACATCCAAAGAAATGCACAAAATTAAAGCATGCAAGGGGAACCTAGTTCTAAGCACAAACATGAACAAAGGCCATTGAGGGAATTTTTGAATTCAAGGGAAAGGGGATTCAAATCAATGCAATACAAGAAACAAGAGGTGAAGATAGAGTTCTTACCAAGCCCTCCCGGACAGCGGTAGAGATGTGGGCGTGCCTATCAAAGGTAAGATCATCGCGAGGGTAATCCTTCCCTAGCAAATAGCTACCCAAAATCGGGTTCCTTTGTTCTTGAGCCATGGATTATGGAGGAAGGAGGGATTGAGAATGGATTGGGGGGAAGAATCTCCAAGCAAATCCACGAAAAATCACAGAAAAGGCGACCTTGGCTCGAGCTAGGGAGGGAAATTTTGAAGAGGATATTTTCAAAATGAGCTAGAGCTGCTGTTTATATGCCCCGACAGTACATATCTCGCGCGGTATATCTTATCCCGCCGCGAGATAAACCTTCTGGAAAAGGACAAAATTGTCCTCGACAATAAGCGTCTACGCAACGTCAAAATTCAAAATTTTGACACATTTACCCTTGGAAATGATAAACTAGCAAGGAAACGTGGAAAAATCGGTACCGCAAGTCACGGAACGAGCCAAACGTGACATGCGCACAATCGCCCGGTTCGGCACCAGTCGCCCGAAAACCGAGTGGTCCAAGATCAACGCAACCCCCATGATTCAAAGCCCGGAAAGGTGAAATCATCAATATAAAAGCTCGGTCCAACGCCCAAACAGGTGGATCGTCATCCAAAAGAAAAGCTCGGCCCCAACGCCCAAACGGGTGGATCGTCATCAAAAAGCTCCCAACGCCCTGCACGGTGGATCGTCATCAAAAGCTCGGTCCAACGCCCAAACAGGTGGATCGTCATCAAAAAGCCCGGTCCAACGCCCAGACAGGTGGATCGTCATCAGAAAAGCCCGGTCCAACGCCCAGACAGGTGGATCGTCATCAGAAAAGCTCGGTCCAACGCCCAAACAGGTGGATCGTCATCAGAAAAGCTCGGTCCAACGCCCAAACAGGTGGATCGTCGAACCAAAAGCCCGATTCAACGCCCAAACAGGTGAATCGTCATCCCCAACAGCAAAAAGCCCGATTCGGAGCCCAGAAAGGCGAATCGTCACGAAACCAACAGGACTCAGAGGACCGGACAGGTAAGCCTTTGTGTTCTAACATAATTCCCGCAGGTTCGGAGCTCCGAGCGGCGAATCTTGAGACGGGCGAGTATATTCTGAATTGGGTCTTGATTTGATTCCTCAGTATGAATTTACCTTTTCAAAAAATAAAATCTCCGCGATTTTCAAATGATTTTCAAAATACCTAAAGCAGCCTTTTCGTGTTTTGGAGTCGAACTACGTTATGGTCTGATTCTCCGATAGAGATACGTAGGCAGCCGTGCGGCACGACCATCCCGATGTTCAGAATGATGTCTTTTCTATCGTCGACATGACTTCTTTCATAAGACTTGTCGCCGAGGGGCTTCAGACACCCCATTACGAACACATCGGATCATACTTATACCACTCTAAGTCTCGCTTTGAGTCAAGAAGTAGAAATCCACCATTTCGTCATGTTTCGTTAAAGTTTTGACTAACTACCGTTAGTTTGGGACTATACCGCATACGAGATAACGAGGAAAGGACAAATCTGTCCACAGGAGCAATATCTCGCCGCGAGATGGCGTGTCTCGCGCGAGATATCTCCCTCTGCAGATTGCAGACGACAGTTCCCTCGTCGATTTCAACCTCTTTTCGGGATAAAACTTTATCTCTCCGGCCAACCAATGGGAGAGGAGGTCTAGAACCATCTGATAGGGTTTTAACTCTCCACTTCTTCATATCCAACCTCTATAAATACTTGGTGACTTCCAAGGCTCAAGAGGTCGGAGGTCGAAAATCCCAAACCGCGAATTTACACAACACACACACATTTTGTCATTTTCTTTCCCTGAAAGAATCCCTCAAAATCACCCTAAAACTCACCTCATAGTTTGTTTGTCAACCTTGTTGATAAACAAGCATCAACCTCCAAATCAAGGACCAAGGCGAAGCTCTGTCCGTGTAAAGGGTCGACTCTAAACTTGAGTCGAAACTCTGCCCAAATCACCTCACGCAAGGTAATTCCTAATCTTCCTTCTAATTGATTGTTATAGTGGTATAAGTCCATAGAATCTAGGATCGGCCTAGAGCCTCTCCAAATCATGGAGACGGTCTCGAAGCAATCGATTCTACATTCCGTTTGACCTCGTCAAATGGATCTTTATTTGTAGTATTTGGATTCATTTTTTTACTTCTTCTTTTGAAAAACCTCTCTTTTCTTTAGCAAGACCGATCTCCGGATTGGGTGAAATGGATGCCTTCTAAACCTACCCATTTCATAACCTAAGCCCCGAACTCAAATCTCTTTCAAATGGTTTTTCTATGTTTCCAATCAAATAATATAGGTGGCGACTCATAAAAAAATAAAAAGAATCAGAATTTCTTTCTCACAACGCTACACCATCTAAGACTCAGATCTTTACACAACATGCATCGTCAATAAGTACCAATATAAACATGGGGTTACAATCACATTGATGCATCTAACTCACAATTTTCCCCCGCAGCCTGAATTATGGGAGATCATGTCCACCAAAGTAAGATTTTTTATGGAGTCACTTGTGTCATGCTCTAAACCATGATAATTAGATGAAAACTCTGCACAAGAACACCCATATGCATGTTTAACCACAACTGTCAACCCAAATACTCTTTAGGGATCAAATATGGCTTTATAGCTTGTAATGTATCGAGGTAATCACGGGCTAGGTTCACGGATACAAATGAAGATAAGGACATACGCATTCAAGCAAGTGAAACTAAAAAGTATTCAACATATATCCTCACTTTAGTGTATCTCTCCGCTAACCCATGCCAACCCAATGTTTCAACCCCCAAACATAGAATTTTGTCTACTTTCATACCAAAGGTTTATCTCATTCCTTTCTTTCCTTTGGTCACTTTGAATCACAATTTCCATAACATAGGAGAGGACAAGGCTTTTCAAAATTTGGTCACTTTGAATCACAAGTATACCCATCCAAATGATATACTATTAAACTTATTTGATGCTCAACCTTGGGTATTTTAATGGATTTTGGAGTGTTTATGATTATAGGGAATAGGAGAAGAATTGTATGGATTATGGTCTTAAAGAGTGCAAAAAGGAACGATCAAGAGCAGAGCGGCAAAGGAGGAAAGATTAACAGAAGGACAATAAAGATGTGACTCTGAGAAACCAATACTAATGGATAGTACTCAAAAAGAGCTTTCCAACTATTTGTGGCACGTTCAAATCGGAGTTCGTATGAAGAAGTTATGACCTCCGAAGTGTGCTGAGAATGGTACAAGTCAGTTTAGCAAAAGGAGCGCACGCCCCAAAAATGGGGAGCGCACGCTTACAAATTCCATAAACTATATTAGCTACTTACCATATGGGGGCAGTTTCACCTCCTATAGGGGGTGTCCGTATCCCCCCCCCCTCTATCCAACAAACTTCAATTTTTAACTTGGCAAAGGATTCCTCGGTTGTTTCCTAATTTCGACCTCTCATCTCTCAAGTGTAAATAGAACAACTTCAGCCACTTTTAGGGCTATCTCTTATTGTATGTTTAACTTTATTGTGCACGTCTCTCATTGGTTGTCCGTGGACTAAAGATTCTCTGAGTAAGAACAATCCCAATTGCCATTTATCTAATAAGCTCGTGCATATTGAGCCGCATAACTCAGTATCATCATTTTCTCTTCCCAATAACTATTTCGTGAAGCGGTGTCAAACCAAAATACCCAACAACAAAAGAGAGTCACAAAGTTTCAAAGACTCAAGATCCAGGTTTTTATACTCTTTATTTCTTTGTATTTGTTCTTATGATTATGAGTAGCTAATCTCTTTAGATTCATGGGTTAGATGTAACAATACCAGATCTCTATGTTATAAGTTTTAATTTTTCCATTCAATCTTGTTCTAGTTCTTCAAAGTATTCTTAATTCAAGGTTTTAGAGTTGCAATTTTATGTTAAGATAGCTTTGGCTCTTTAACTACTTGGGTATTAATTGGACCATTAATTTTGGTAATTAATACATCGACCACTACTTTGTTGAATAAATCTAATTGAAGTCATAATAGAATTCAAATTGATTTAGGTTTATATAATTCTTGAGTGTTTAATTTGTTCTCCGCATGTTATGTAGCCCTATTAGAATACAAAATATAAAGGGAAACATATGATTGCAATATGGCAACCTAACCGTCCCAATCAGTACTTTTGTGAATGAACCATAGAATAAGATTGACATTCTTAATTATAAAAATAGCATAGAGTGAAGGTATTGTGAAGTCCAACTTGTGAATTCTTCTCATAATTTGATTTACCTCTTATTTTTAATTGTTTCTCTAGTCTAATTGCTCTTAATTGTGTTAATAATTAGTCATAAACAAAATCAAAAACCAGTCATTTTATTTTTTGTTTACTGTTGAAAGTCGAACTGTTGAGAACACAAGTTCCTTTATATTCGACCGTTGCTTGTGCATATTACTACACCGATCACTAGTGCACTGGCTAGGATATTTTATAAGTGGGTTTTTACTCCATCAAGTTTTTGACGCCGTTGTCAGGGACTTGTTTTGTAATCCACAGTTCAATTTTCAGCAGCGTATGCTTGGTCGGAAGTCATTGAACCCCGAGTTGGTTCCTTTGAATGACGACATAGACCATCTTGGAAGGGGAATTCCCTATGTTACTAAGTCAGATACGAAATCTGAAACTTCTACCACCGAGGTAGAAGAACAAGGAATTAAAATGGGAGACGAAGTAGCTATTCGTCACATGAAGGACTATTTCCATCCTAAAATAGATGTAGCCTCATCTTGCATTGTCTTGTTGACCCCGACAAGAGTGTATGGAATTAAGGGACAATACTTTAATCTTTTACCTATATTCCACGGGGGAGCTACTGAAGATCCTTTGAACTTCATATGTGACTACTTGACCACTTTCCAGTCTTTTCCTCTAACTAGTGGAGTCACGGAGGATCAATTAAATTTGTGATATTTTTCTTTCACCCTTAAAGACGCAGATAAGAATTAGTTCATGAAATTAGCACTTGATAATATAGATTTTTGCGAGAAGATGTATCAGGCTTTTATGTAAAGATTTTATCTCGCCCTTCACCGACTCTCCTAAGACAAAAAATAATAGGTTTTCAGCAAGAACTTGGTGAGATGTTTCACGAAACTTGGGAACAGTTCAAAATCCTTTTAGCTCAGTGCCCTCACCATGACTTTTACACACCCTATTTCAATCAGTCATTCTATGATGGGTTAAGTCAAATTCATCAAATTAACTATAGTAGACAATGTTGCGGGGGGTCAATAGGTGAGAAAACTCACGAACAATTTAAGGAGATTTTTGATATGTTAGGTACTAACTCCCAACAAAAGAGAGTGAGATGGAAAACTGAGGTAGTTTATGAACTGAGTGATATAGATCAGGTAGAAAAGAAAGTGTGAGTCCGAAATAAAATCAAAAACCAATCTTGTTAATTGTGTTAGTAATTAGTCAAAAATAAAATCAAAACCAGTCTTGTTATTTTCATTTTAATATTGAAAGTTGAACTGTTAAGAACACAAGTCCATGTGGATTTGATCCTTGCTTGTGCATATTACTACACCGATCACTAGTGCACTTGCTAGGATATTTTATAACAAGCAGGTTTTTACTTCATCAGCGACACTCTTCTCTAGTACAACAACAACTGTGTGAGTCCTATAGTATCTGCGACACTCTTCTCTCCTACAACAACATCAGTGTGAGTCCTAAAGCATCTGCGACACCCTTCTACAGCAACATCAATGTGAGTCCTAGATCATTTGCGACACCCTTCTTTACTACAGCAACAACAATGTGAGTCCTAAAACATCTGTGACACCCTTTTCTACAGCAATAGTAGTGTGAGTCCTCTAGGCATATGCACTCCTTTTCTTTGATGGACATTATTCCGTAGCAAAAACGCAACCGCATTTCTCGTGGCATGCCTTAGTGCCCCACAACCCACTACAATGGACATTATTTCGTAGCGAAAACGCAATCGCATTTCTCGTGAGATGCCTTGGTGCTCCAGAACCCACTATGACAGACATTGTTCTGTAGCAAAAACGCAACCACATTTCTCGTGGCATGCCTTTTTTCCCCTCAACCCGCTATGACGGGCATTATTTTGTGGCAAAAACGCAACCTCATTTCTTGTGACATGCCTTTGTGCCCCAAAGCCCGCTATGACGAACATTATTCCGTAGCAAAAACGCAACCGCATTTCATGTGGTGTGCCATGGTACCCCATACTCCTCTATGACAGACATGTCATAGCTGAAAATCGCATTGCACTCTCTTTCAACAAACAACCAAACTAACACATAAAAATGGAATGAGTCATCCGGGCATCCATTGGCCATTCAAGAAAAGCCTCCTACACAGGGGGCATTCTCTCTACCTCTCTGACTCACTATACGTGACTCGCGCGAGTTTCGCCATCAGTGACTGATTTTCCTCCAAAAATCTCTCTCTTTTTGATTCGTAACTCCTCCCACATTAACTCCCAGCTAACCACTTGAAAAGGTTGGCAATTTCAACATGTTTTTCCTCCACTTTTTCACCCCTTAAGCCTATAAAAGGAGGCCCTCTCCTCCTTGAAATGGGTAACAACCTTTGCCTAAAAAAGACATTAAAACTATCTTTCCTACTCTCTCACTCTCTCTAAAACTCTAAGACACACACACACATACACAAAGTTCTTCCTTCAAGCAAGCCTTTCGGACAAGACAAGCCTTAACTTGTAAAGAATATCCGGAAAGCATTTTAAGGTATTTCATCCGTCTCTTATTTATCTATTTGTTTTTATTCTCTTATGTATGCAATCCCCATTAAAAGGAAAATAATCAAAGACTACTTTATTCATTGAAGTTAGTCACGATTATATCCCTAACATTCCAACTATCCCTTATGAACAGTATAAACCGAGATACGAACATGGGCTTGCTCGGGTCAGGCCCAAATGGATTGGGCTATCAACATAATCTATATACAAGTTATGAGAAGCAACCATGGGCTTCCTCGGTCTCGTACATCGTCATCAGCAAAGTTAATCAAGGCCCAATATACAAGTGTAAATGCCCTAATTGCAAGTGCCGAGGATACCTTCCTCGTATGCTGAGAGGTACCTCCTCGGCCTTAACATTGTCAACGGGCTCTTCATACCACTTCCCTTGGTTCATCAGGCTTCGAGAGGTCATAAATGACGAGGAGAGAAAAGTTCTTACCTCGACATATCTTCATATGATGAGGAGACAAAATCATGCGTCTCGGCATATTCACATGTCGGCAGATCATCAATTGACGAGGAAGCAAATTCTTTCATCTCAGCTTACACGCAAATGCCGAGATAAGACATTTATGTTCCTCGGCTCTCCGACAAGCAGATCAAACAATCCTATTCAAACAAGGATTAAACAGTTATTATCCAATCAGGATTGTAACCGTCTACATCAATTCAAGTCAAACAATGACTCCTTAACAGATATAATCCTTTAAGGATTACTCCCTCCGTCCCACTATACTTGACACTTCTTTCCATTTTGGGCCGTCCCACTTCACTTGACACCTTCCAAAAATAACCAAGTTTTTATATTTTTATATTAATGGACCCCACCACTCATTCTCTCTCTTCATTTTCCACCACTCAATTTATTCAACCAACACTACTATTTATCCCACTCATTCTCTCTCTTCATTTTCTACCACACATTTTCTTTATTTAATTGTTTCTTCTTAGTTCCCGTGCCCACTCCTTGGGTGTCAAGTATAGTGGGACGGAGGGAGTATATCTTATCTCTTTACAAGTTCAATTCAATGTGGATTCTATCAATCCATCCCTATAAATACAAGTCACATAGCACATTATTGGGTACGTTACTTTTTACATACAGAAACTCTGTCAATTTAGTTTCTCACCACAAAACCGTGACTTATTCTCATGCCGGAGGGCCTTCGCCGGTCAAGCCCCGGCTTAGTTTACGTGTTTTGTCTTATTTTCAGGCCTAGCAATCTCTGGAGCAGACGATCGCTTAGATTTGGGCTGATTTGACGATTTTGGCATCATCAATTGGTTCCATTGCCGGGAAATCGATTCAAACACCCTTTGTTTGGCTTGGAAAAAGTTTGCCTGAAGCCATATTCTTGCCGAATTTGTTCTAGATTCAACGGAAAAATCTGTTCCGTTTTTGCTCTGATCTTGATTTCGCCGGATTCTGCAAAATTTGGCCGGAATCTGCAAATTTCCGCCTAAAGCAACCGTGTTTGGCTGGAAATTTTCTTGGTATTAAATTCGCAATTGCAATTTGGTATTAGTGTTCAGAATCTGTCCCAAAATTTGGCTGGAAATTTTGCTATGTTGAAAAATTCGCTGTTCAACAATTTGCTATCTACAATCACTGTTTCGCAATGGAAGACGGGAGATTTACAAGCATAACTGCTGAGGAACAAACCCAAGTGAACGGGATCACTCCAACTGCCGAGGAGCTTTCTCCTCCACCTCAGCCCGAAGGTCCACCTCCCCTCGCCATGACTCTTCGTTCCATGGGGCAGCCAACTGCCGAGGGAGCAGGTGCTAACCTTCCTCGTCCTACTCGTCCTCGAGGGAAGAGAGTTGGGAGGAAAATGATGAAGGCTACTGCCGTCGGCCAAGCTGAAAGTTCCCAACCCGTTGATCGATGTACCCTGCTGCATAGGCAAATGGAGACATTGCAAAGGATTTACGAGACACAAGCTGCTCTCTTGCAATTAGACCCGGATAATTCCATGGTCGAATTCATGCTGCCTTCGACGGGCAACTCTCTTGGAAGGGAACAGGGTGAGAGACAAGGTCCTACCCTCGATCCTGCTGTATCACCTAAGCAGGCCCTCCGAGATCCTCCCCGTCCTCGGCATCACAATCAGAAGAAAGACCAGGTGGTTGACCTGAGAAGCCAGTTGAGTTCCAAGGAACAAGAAGTGGATTCAAGGGATTTAAGTACGAGGCTCAGCTTGTCCAAGCGGCTCACCCCTCCTCGTCTCGTCATGGCACCTCATCATCCTGGATCACCTCGACCCCGTCGACCTCGCCATGATTCTCCTCGTCCTCGAAGAGACTCTCCCCGACCTCGTCCTTGTGAATTCGTACGGCCGAGAACTCCCGAGCCATACAGAATGATACTTGGTGGCCACGAGTTAGAGCCAAGATGTGATAAAGCACCATCTAAACGACGTGACAGCCACCGAAACGACGTGGAACACAGTAGGGTGAATGGTCACCCCAAGGATAAATCGACCCGTAGCTCCCAACGCAGCACCCACTCTAGCAACGATAAGGGAGTGGAAACCAGACAATGGAAACTCTTGAAACAGAGAATTGATGACATGGAAATGGGAAAGAAGGTTGATAATGATGATAATGACTGGTCCACTCGTCCTTTCTCCTAGAGGATAACTGATGCACCACCAAATCCTCACTTTAAGGTCCCGAGCTTTGAAAAGTACAATGAAACCACCGATGCGAAAGACCATGTGAAAAGTTTTGAGCAAACCATGAACCTCCTCACCAAAGTTGATGACATGCTCTGTAAAGCTTTCGCGAGCACCTTCTCCGGAACAGCCTTGACCTGGTTCCGTGAGCTGAAAAAAGGTTGCATCGATAGCTGGAGAGGCATGAGGAGAATGTTTTTGGACCACTTTGCCACAGCTGGAAGGAGAAAGATGAGATTGACCGACCTTGCCAATATCGAGCAAGGGAAGGGGGAAACCACCCTCAGTTATTACAACCGATTTCGCAAAATGGCGGAACAAGTGGAAGAAAGCCTCACTGACAGGGAGGTTATTGTTTGTTTTAATTCCGGATTGGGTCCCCTCATCTATGAACTCTCTGCCCGAGAACCTAAATCCAAGTCTCAATTGTACAACGTGGCTTACGCCATTGCAATGGCTGAGGATAAAAGCAAGAAAAGGGGATCTGACAAGGCGAAACCAGAAGCGGCTGGAAATCGCCACAATGAAAATGGGAATGGTAAGGGATCCAAGGGAAAGAATAGAACACGAAGCACTGAGAAGCCTGAAGTATTCACCCCTCTTACCAAACCCATCACGGAGATCATGCAGCTAGTAAACCTCCCCCCACCCCGTCTGCTAAGCAATAAACCAAAATTCCCTCGTGACACTTCCGAATTCTGTGATTTCCATAAGGACCATGGTCACAATACTGAAGGCTGTTACGCCCTCAAGAAAATGATCCAAAGGTGGGTTGACGAGAGAAATCTAGATCGCTATGTCATGAAGAAAGATGGCAAGCAAAAACGGAAGGAAGAGGAAAGTGAAGATGATGATAAAAGCGAAGAGGGAGAATAAAGGCCTCCTAGGGCCAAGCTGCATGTGATCCGAGAAGAGACAGTCTCTACCAGACAGCTAAGAAACCAAATCCATGAACTGAGCAAAGTGTACCATGTTCCTGCTTGGGTTCATAAAGCGGAGGAGGTGATTAGTTTTTCTCCTAACGAATTGGCAGGGAGTCGTGCTGCCCGTGAACAACCCTTGGTGATAAAAGGTCGAATTGATAATGTGGAATCTGGAAGATTACTTGTTGACACGGGGGCCTCCCGCGATATCCTATATTATTCTGCCTTCCAACATAGGGGCCTGAAAGATACCTCACTGGAGCCTTATCACGGAAGGTTGGAAGGCTTCACCAACCACAAAGTTGGTGCCAAGGGAACTGTTGAGCTGGAATTGGAAATTGGTGAACATCCCTTCCGATCCACGGCTACCGTTACCTTCGTAGTCATGGACCTGACAAGTGACTATCACGCAATATTGGGCATTCCAAGTCAATCAAAACTTGGGTTGGTCGCCTCCCTTCCTCACCAACGAGTCAAATTTCCTACTCGTTCTGGAATTGGATGCGTGAGGGCGACCGCCAAGAACTTCTTGGAGCATGTCGTGAAGAGTCGAAAAAAGTCTAAAAGTGTGGAGATAGACACCCCTGAGGACAATATCAAAATCTCCAAATCTCTGAAAGCCACCCATACCAGCTCTAGGGTGAGCTATATCCGTGAAGTCCTAGACGAAGAGCCTATGGTCCCAGAAATTGCAGCTGACCAGGGCATAGTTCCATTCGTCTCTGAGCAAGAACCCATTCTCGTCAACGGCCAGAACTCGGGGGCCAACCATGACTTGAGGACGGTCGATCCGCTCGACGTTGATGAACTAATAGAGGAAGAGGGCCTCAACTTGAATAACAATGAGGGTAGGAGAATTAGAGAAATTATCATCGAGTCCTTGGAATGTCGAGATGGTCCTGAAATGGAGCCGGTGGACGAACTGGAAGAGGTAGTCATCAACCCTGACTATCCTGAACAAAAAATCAAACTCGGGGGCCAGCTATCTCCAGAAGAGAAGGAAGAGATCATCTCCCTCTTAAAAAACAGTCTCGACGTCTTTGCTTGGAGAGTCGAAGACATGAGGGGGATCAATGAGGAAGTAGCACTCCACCGCTTGGAAGTTGATCCATTGGCAAAAACTATTTCACAGACAAGGAGAAATTTCGCAAGAGACAAGGAGGAAGCTATAAAAGAAGAGGTGCAAAAGTTACTTAGCGCCAGAATAATTCGAGAAGTAAAGTACCCCGTGTGGTTGGCCAATGTGGTGATGGTAAAGAAGCAAAATGGGAAGTGGTGAATGTGCATCGATTTCACCGATCTTAACAAATCCTGCCCTAAAGATAGTTATCCTCTCCCCAGGATCGACAAGTTGGTTGACTCCATAGCTGGGCACCGAACACTCAGTTTCCTAGATGCCTATTCAGGCTATCATCAGATCAAAATGGCGGAAGAGGACATCGAAAAGATGGCCTTTCAAACACCTGGGGGAAATTATTGTTATGTCATGATGCCTTTTGGGCTCAAGAATGCAGGTGTCACGTACCAACGGATGGTGAATCAAGTATTTGGCGCACAAATAGGCCGGAACATGGAAGCCTACATCGATGATATGGTCATTAAGACCAAGGAGGGCAGTCACACCCCGAACTTGGAAGAGACAATAAACAACCTCCGAGCCAACAACATAAAGCTAAACCCAAGTAAGTGTGTATTTGGGGTGACATCTGGAAAGTTCTTGGGCTTCATGGTATCGCAAAGGGGAATTGAGGCAAACCCCGAGAAAATCAAGGCACTAATTGACATGAAGGAACCTACCAACATCAAGGAGGTTCAAAGATTAAATGGAAGAATAGCGGCACTAGGAAGGTTCATAGCCAAATCCGCCGAAAAATCATTGCCTTTCTTCAAGGTTTTGAAGGGTACCAAGAGTTTCTCCTGGACTCCCGAATGCTCCGAACCATTCCTCCGGTTGAAGGAGTACTTGGGTTCCCCTCCCTTGCTTAGTAGTCCGATTACCGGTGAGATGCTGTATGTATTCCTGGCCGCCACTGAGCATGCCGTCGCAGTTGTTCTAGTTCGGAATGAAGAAGGAACGCAGAAGCCCGTCTATTATGTCTCTAAGGCATTATCTGACGTGGAAAGCGGATATTTCAACGTGGAAAAGATAGCGTACGCCCTAGTTATTGCCTCAAGGAAACTACGTGCCTACTTTTCTGCGCATCCTATCACTGTTTACACCAATGAACCATTGAAGAAGATCCTGCATAAGTTGGACGGCTCCGGATGTCTCCTAAATTGGTCAATCGCTCTCACTGATTTTGATATCACTTACCAACCAAGGAAGACCCTCCTGGCACAGCCTTTGGTTGACTTCATGGTTGAGACCGCCTTCATGGGTGAGCACCTCCCCACTTCCCGTAAGCAAAATACTGCGGAAGAGGAAGAGTCTCCCATCGAACTCCCATCCAACTGCTGGATCTTGTACACAGATGGATCGGCTACAAAGGAAAGAAGCGGAGCTGAAGTTGTACTAGCAAGCCCAGAAGGAGAGTACACCATGCAAGACATCATCCGATTCAAGTTCCCTGCCTCCAACAATCAAGCTGAATACGAAGCTCTAATATTTGGTATTGAGTTGGCTTTCTTCCATGGAGCAACCAAGGTGGCGGCATTCTGTGACTCCCAACTAGTTGTTAAACAAGTAAAGGGAGAGTATAACACCCAAGACCCCACCCTTACCAAATATAGAGATCTGGTCCTAGACATGACAAAAAGATGGAATTCTTTGAACTCAAGCAAATTGGCAGGGAAGATAACCAAATCGCAGACGTTCTATCTAAACTAGCAACTATGGATGTGTCTAAGTCTAAGACCAATCCATACGTAGTTTTTACTGAGGAACCTGCGTATGAAATATTACAAATCATGCTCCTAGATGGAAAGGAGAGGTGCTGGATCGACAACTACATGGACTACATCGAGAAGGGCCAACTTTCGGAAGATGAAGCACAAGCCAAACTTATCAAAAAGAGGTCACCAAGGTTCGTTGTGATGAACGGAGTCCTCTACCGAAGATCTTTCACCAAGCCCCTGCTAAGGTGTGTCTATCCCAAGGAAGTTGAGAATCTCTTGGCGGAAGTACATGAAGGTGTTTGCGGCGGACACCCGGGGGCTAGAACCTTAGCCGACAAAATCATCTCGCTAGGTTACTATTTGCCAAACCTGAGGGAGGACGCGCACGCCTATGTAAGAAAATGTGACAAGTGCCAAAGATTCTCCGATATTCCTAGACTACCGGCAGTTGAGCAAACACTTGTAATACCTACGTGGCCATTTGATATGTGGGGGATCGACATCATCGGACCCTTTCCTCCCGCCCGTGGTAATTGTAAGTACGTGATAGTAGCTGTTGATTACTTCTCCAAGTGGATAGAAGCAAAGGCATTAGCCAAGATAACGGAAGAGAACGCAATCAACTTTGTCCACGACTACATCTGGTGCCGATTTGGACTCCCCCACACAATTGTTTCTGATCATGGACTCCAATTTTCTACGGCATTTACAACAGAATTGGGAAAAGTCAAAGTCTACCACGCAAAGTCATCAGTTAGCAGGCCCCAAGGCAATGGTCAAACAGAAGCTGCCAATAAACTGGTCCTAACAGCCCTTACCAAGAACCTTGAAGGACGCGAGGGTAGATGGTTGGACAAACTTCCCCTAGCCTTATGGGCTGTCCGCACAACCACCCGGGGGCCAACCGGGGAAACCCCATTCGCACTAACCTTCGGTTCTGAGGCTATGGCTCCAGCTGAAAAGGCCATCCCCACTGTGAGAAACTCCCATTACGATAAGTAAGTCAACAAGGTTAATAGGCTCCTAGACCTAGACCTAATAGATGACAAACGACTAGCTGCACAGATGAGGATGGTAAACTACAAGTAAAGGACCAAGGCGTATCATGACAAGAGAGTCATTAGAAGAGTATTCCAAGTAGGCGATTGGGTACTTAGAAAGATTGAGGCAACTGGTCGGAAGGCAGAACAAAACAAGCTCTCCCCAAATTAGGAAGGTCCCTATATCATCACTCAGGTCATTCGAGAGGGGACCTACATATTGAAGACTAAGGAGGGGAAGGATCTCAAGCACCCATGGCATTCCGAGAATCTTCGGAAATATTATCTTTAGTCTAGTTCATTTTGTAATAGATTAGTTTCCCGTGTTCAGTCTTTTACTTCTTAGTTTGATAGGATTGCAGTTCGATGTAATCGCGTTTCAGTTATGAAAGCAACTTCTTCCAACGTGCAAGAGCAACTATCAACTCCTGACACAAACACTGGAAGACGAGGATCTTATCCCCGACTCTTCAAAATACATGCCTTACGTCTTGACAAGGGTCCGCCTTAACTCAATGACTATAGGCTCCTAACAGCCAACACGAGGATCTCCCCTCGACATGTTGGCTCCCCTTACATCCTGATGAGGGTCCACCTCGATTCAAGGATTACAACTACGACTAACAGGCATCACATCTGAAACCTATGCACGAGTCATCTTCCTCGATATAAGGAGACGAAAAAGAAGAAATCACCCAACAGTCAAAGCCGAGGATGGCACCCAACAGTCAAAGCCGAGGATCCCCTCCTCGGCTTATACGACATGAAGTATGGTCAAGACCGAAGGTCTTCACCTCGGCCTGACAACTTACTTTATAACCGGGGAACGAGGGACCCTCCTCAATTTCCTCCCTACAAGCCTTGTACTTGTGCATAGCATAAAAACAAGCATCCAAACAATTCATTGAAACAACATGAATTAAAACAAAAGGACTTTTTCATTAATATTCAAAGGAAATTACAAGTCCTAAAGCTATTACAACAAAAGGGAAAAAAGAAAATCCTAAGTCTGTGCATCTTCAAAAGGCTTTTCCAGAAATTCCAGGGTGGCGGCATCAAGGGGAGGAGGGATGGTCTGTTCAGTCCGTGCCTCAGGCTCCTCGGCATTTCCTCCCTCGGCCTCGACCTCCATCCCCTCATCTTCAATGGCCTCCACCAAGGCCTTGAGATTTCCAGGATCAACAGACGGGGGCTTCCAAGCTTCTCGGCCAGCCCGGGCATCTTCCCCAGCTATAATGCCCAAGTTGTATTTGGAATAAGGGACGAGATGGTGAAGAGTCCTAGCCTCCTCGGCAAACTGATCTCGGGTGATCGGCTGTGTGATATTGATGTCCAAGCCCAAGGAGGAGTCAGCCAGAATTTGACGGGCCAGGTGGAGATATCCGTCCTCAAACATTGTGGCCATCTTCTCATCCACGGTATCCTGGAAGGCCCTGCTGGCCTTGAAACGAGTCACGACTTCCTCTTCCCTGGAAGGAAGGGTAGCTACAAACCCTCGACACTTGGCCTCAGCTTCCTCGACCCTTACCTGGACCTCAGCTTTAAGCTTCCACTCCTCGGCCAGCTCAGCGTCCTTCTGTCGGAGATGCTCCTCGGCTTTCATTCTCTCTTCCTTGGCCCTCATCACCTTGGCCTCTACCTTGGCCTTGGCCGCATCCAGCTTGGCATCCTTGGCTTTTAACAGCTCAACCAATGCAGCCTTCTCAGTTTCACCCTTTTTCTGGGCGGCCCTAGGTTCATGCAATAGCTTGTCCGTGTTCTTGGAAAAGACGTTCTCGTAGGCCGAGATAGTGGCAAACTGAAATATGGGAAAAGGTTAGAAAAAATTTAAAGTATCGAAAATGAGGTTAAAAGTATGAGATCAAAATACGAAGAGAGTTACCTCGGCAGCTAGGAGTCCCTTGCGACATAGCAGGTGCTCCTTGCTTGGCCTGTCACGAACAAGCTTTTCATAAGCCTCCTGGTCCAAGGCCCTTTGAATGGGAGCCCGGCCCAGCCTCACTAGGGGACCCTCCCTGGCTTACAGATTGAGGCCCCTCAGAGGAGGAATGTTTGCCACCATCCACCGAGCTAGCTCCTCGACATCATCATGATTTTTGATAGTCTGGATGGTGAGGGGAGGAGTAGCTTGGGGATCCGAGGATCCCACGGCAGCACGCTTAGCTGCAGGCTCCCCGGCAGAAGCAACTTGGGGCCTCTTAGAGCTCGAACGCCGTTGGACGAGATCAGTGTCCCCGGCTGACTGAGTGTCCGTCTCCACAGCAACATTAACATGGGGGCTATGCCCCTCTACAGTCAATGAATCAACTCGTTCCTCGGAGGCACCCTCCTCGGCATTAACCTCCTCGTGCAACTTGATGTGGAGAGGTTGGTCCCCCTTGGAACTCAGGATGAGGTTGCGGCGGTTAGCCTCCTCCTTCCTATCGGTCAAGGCCGATTGCTTGGCCTGCCTCCTCTTCCTCTTGATCAGTTCAACGGCACTCAGCTGCTCCATTTCTAGCTCAGCCTCCTCTTCAGGGGATAAATTTGCAAAATACGAGGAAGAGACCGTTATGTTACGAGGAAGAGTAAAGCAACATGCAAAAGACACTAAGTATCAAAGATGAGGGAAAAACAATTACATCCTGCTACATTATCCTCTCTAAGGCATTGGTCGACTGGAGGGAGCTTACACCTCGCGCAATCTTCATGGAAGACGAGGTCGGGGTGCGTTCTCCAGTCATTGAAACGTCTTCCCCTCTTAACAGTAACAAGGGGAACCACCCCGCCCCTCGGCCCCGGCATCAGGCCTGCCTGGACGTAGTAATGATCAGAGGCCTCCAAAGCCGACCAGTCAAGGAGCCCTACCTCGGAAAATTCCTTAAGGCGCTTGATCAAGTCCTTGGTCCATCCATACTTCTGTACTGGACCCGAGGAAGTTGGCTCGTCATAAGGGGAAGGGAACTCCCAGCCTTGTCGGCTCTCAACCCTTATCACATGGTTGTCCCAACCTCCAACCTTGCTAGACATTGGGAGAATAATTTTTGGATTCTTGGGTTCACTTCGTATGACGAGGAGTCGACTACCCTTCACATAACTGATCTGGAAAAAGTTATGAAAAGCTCCCATGATGGGCTCGTAGCCTAGGCTTCAGCAGAGCACAATGAAACTGACGAGGACTCTGGTCCCGTTATCCCCCAGCATAACCGGAACAGCCCTCACGTCACCCAAAAATTCATTGATGAAGGGGTCTAAGGGGAGACGAAGGCCCTTTTGGAATTTTTTTAAGTAAAAATGGACGTGGTTATCATTGTAGTAAAAAATCCTCTCCTCCTTATCATCCTTAAAAACGGGTTTGCCGATATAAGTTAGACGGAACTCAGCTTTGTCTACCCCGTACGTGGTATATAGCTTCTCCAGCATGGGATCCCCTGCCTTGGGCGGCCTCTCTCGGCCTCGTCCACCTCCTCGGCCTCCCCTCCCTCAGCCTTTCTTGCCTTCCACTTGGGCACCTTCAATAAAGGCGTCAACTATTCTGGCAGACGAGGAGGTTTCTCCCTCTCTTCCCGTCATATCTGCAAAAAGACGAGGAGTCAAAGATTAGTTACCTCGTCCATGACTGATCTCAAGACGGGGAAGGGAGATACCCCTCCTCGTCATTACAAGATGGGTCGAGGAGGGAGCCTTACCACTTAAGCGATCACGGACTATGCGATCCGAGGACGGGTAGAACAAATCGATGTGCTCCATTATTTCGGCCCTATCCTCAAGCAACACTATATTACGAGACGAGGAATCAATCCGATCTATCCTCGTATTATCTGGGTATTGGATGAACATTCAAGTACGGCCATAATTTCTCAACATCTTTCCTATGTCATCCAAGTTCAGCATCAACCATGGTCCTCTCTCTCTCCGATAAACTCTCAGATTGCCCTTGTGGTATCCATAAATGAAACGGGGGGAATGGTCCCAAGAGCGTGCCATTTCTAAGGGGGAATCAAGGATCAGTGGGATCAATGGTGGAATGCATACAAGATTTAATGGAGTTCATACAATATTTGAAGGAAAAGCGTCAAAAGACTAACAATGGTGGTTTGTTACATCAAGATCCCTTCTAAAACCCTAGAAATGGCAAAATCGTGAACAAAAAAGTATAAAAAGGAAGAAGCGCATACCTGTTGGTCGGAATGCGGTCGGAATGCGGTCGGAATCGGACTCTGCAACAACCTCACCGGAGAAATTAAGCCTCGCCGGAAACTGGGTACGGGAAGCTCAAGAACTCGCCGGAGGGTTTAGTGCTCAATCCTTGCAATAGGCTCTCAATATCTCTGGTGCTGAAAGGTTCAAATGAAATAAGAGTTTGGGTTTTATACTCACCAAAACTGGGTCAAACCCGAAAGTAAAATGGGCCACCGGGTATGGCGCCCCAAACATTTAATGCCAACAACAACTTCCGAGGCATGTCAGACGTGGGGGCCCACCTCTCATCATCATGGCAATAACCGGCGGATAATGAAACAGCGCACTACTAAAACGACACCGACGCGTGGCAAACCTGTTCGTATTCCGTAAGCCGAGGACGAGATGACTTTCTCCTCGTCCAAGGCCGAGCTAGAAAGTCGGGGGCCACTGAACAGTATAAATCGAGATACGAACATGGGCTTGCTCGGGTCAGGCCCAAATGGATTGGGCTATCAACATAATCTATATACAAGTTATGAGAAGCAACCACGGGCTTCCTCGGTCTCGTACATCGTCATCATCAAAGCTAATCAAGGCCCAATATACAAGTGTAAATGCCCCAATTGCAAGTGCCGAGGATACCTTCCTCGTATGCCGAGAGGTACCTCCTCGGCCTTAACATTGTCAACGGGCTCTTCATACCACTTCCCTTGGTTCATCAGGATCCGAGAGGTCATAAATGACGAGGAGAGAAAAATTCTTACCTCGGCATATCTTCATATGATGAGGAGACAAAATCATGCGTCTCGGCATATTCACATGTCGGCAGATCATCAATTGACGAGGAAGCAAATTCTTTCATCTCGACTTACACGCAAATGCCGAGATAAGACATTTATGTTCCTCGGCTCTCCGACAAGCAGATCAAACAGTCCTATTCAAACAAGGATTAAACAGTTATTATCCAATCAGGATTGTAACCGTCTACATCAATTCAAGTCAAACAATGACTCCTTAACAGATATAATCCTTTAAGGAATATATCTTATCTCTTTACAAGTTCAATTCAACGTGGATTCTATCAATCCATCCCTATAAATACAAGTCGCATAGCACATTATTGGGTACGTTACTTTTTACATACAGAAACTCTGTCAATTTAGTTTCTCACTACAAAACCGTGACTTATTCTCACGCCGGAGGGCCTTCGCCGGTCAAGCCCCGGCTTAGTTTACGTGTTTTGTCTTATTTTCAGGCCTAGCAATCTCCGGAGCAGACGATCGCTTGGATTTGGGCTGATTTGACGATTTTGGCATCATCACCTTAGAACCTCATTTCTTTGATAACCAATTTTGAACAAGTATAATTTAGAGGACATTAAGACTTAAAAACTATCAACCGACTTTAAAGTCGGACGGGGCGGGTGCCTAACACCTTCCCTTTCTTTCTGTGATCTAACCCCCGAACCGCTCTATGAATCTTTGGTTTCATATTAAAATCAAAATACACTTTCAGATATTCTTATGTTTCCTTCTAAAACATAGATGGAGACTATCAAAATCAATTAGACATCCTAGGAAGCATATAATCGTTTTTATGGGGTATCTACAGGATGATGCATAATTAGCAAGACCATCACCTACTTAATTACCTTCTCTCAAAATATTCGAGATACGAACTCATAATCAGACGCATTTCATGAACATGATACCATATTTCCCAAAGGACATTGTAACCACAGGTCACGATCTTAACTAAGACTTCGGAATCAGCTTCTAACCATATGGAATGTAAATCAAACTCATCTGCAAGGATCAACACATCTAAAGTCACCTGAGCTTTAGTTACCATGTTTGATTCTATAATATCTTCAATCTACTTCTAAGATGATTAACAGAGATGGAAAGGGTAATATAATCTCATTTAACCTGTAAATAATCATATTCATCGAGCAACAAAGCAAGCTGATACAAAATAATCAGCAACATTTCGTGAGTTGTGCCAATTCCCAAGACTCCAACCCTCTCATGTAACTAAACCCATTGCCTATAACTTCTACAGTGACTTGAAGGAAAGGATAAGTTTTTGTATTGCTGTTTGTGCTTTTATATACACAAGTTTTACATGAGATTTACGTACATGATAAACATTATATATGATAATGAGTATAACTGAATATAATCTGATCTGACATTTATTATCCACATCCCTTGAGGTGTTCTCATCCTCATCTGCTGAGTTGTTACTTGGGTTATCTGGTGGTGATCAAACACACCCCCGCAAGACGGAGGCTCCATTGGAGACATCGATCTTGGAACAAATGGAAAGAAAAGGCATCCGTGACAGTGGCTTAGTAAAGATATCAGCCCACTGATCCTTGGTGTGTCTGTGTTGAACTCGTAGTTCACCGTCAGTTACTTTCTCTAGAACAAAGTGATAATCCAGCGCAATATGTTTCATTCGAGAATGGAAAACAGGATTGGAACACAAATAAGTAGCTCCTGTGTTGTCACAAAAGTGTTGGAGGGTGTTGCACAGAAACATCAAGCTCTTTCAGAAGGTTCTGAATCCATGTTACTTCAGCAGCTGCATTGGCAATGGCTTTGTATTCGGCTTCAAAGGAAGAACGGGAAACAGATTTTTGGCGAGAGGACTTCCAAGAGATTGGATTAGAACCCAGGTAGATGACGTAACCTGTAGTGAACCTGTAATTTTCACGTTGACCAGCCCATCAGAGTCGCTGAAGGCAGGAAGCGACAAGGGCAATTTGTAATTGAGATGCAACCCATAGTGAATTGTTCCTTTCAGATAGTGAAGTACTCTTTTCAATGAAGTTCAGTGAGTTTCATTCGGCTTGTGCATAAATTGAGAAAGACGATTAACAGCGAAGCTAATATCAGGTCGAGTAATAGACAGGTACTAAAGGCCACCGACTAACTATCTGAACAGTGTAGGATCTGCAAGAGCCGAACGATCATTAAGTAGATTTTTAACACTGGAGCACATGGGAATGCTAGTCACCTTGGCTCCAGATATTGAAAACTTGGATAAGAGATCAGTCGCATATTTATGTTGGGAGAGAAATGGGCTATCAGAAGTTGGGATGACATCTACGCCAAGAAAGTGATGAAGTGAACCCAAGTCTTTCAAGGAAAATCGACTGTCAAGCCGAGTAACAAAGTTCTTCAGAAATATTGAATCATTCCCTGTCAAAATTATATCATCCACGTAGACTAGAAAAAACACAATTGTGGCATTATGTTTGCAGGGCCGGCCCTGTGATATTCGGGGCCCTAGGCCGGTAACTTAGATGGGGCCTTCACTGTTCTGATAACAATAATTTCAGTTTGCACAACTAAGTATTTATAGATATATAATTAACAAGCAAACAGAATTAACTTAAGCGCGATTTGATGAAGGTGCAGAACAAAGCACTATTCCACCTTCAATTTGCAAGATGGCAGGCGAACTTATGATAAAAATCAGCCTTTGTTTTCCCATTTCACAGCATAAAATTGGGCCCTTGACGTGAAAGAAACTAGGTCATGGTTTTATGGCAAATGAAGACATGCCTATCCAAATTATGTATGCCAGTGCCATACTAAACCTTATATATAGGTGGGTTTTTTTATATATTTTGAGGGGGATTTTGTGTATTTTTTCAGGGGAGATAATTAAATTTTTTTTAATGAGGCCCCTCACTTTCAGTATATTACCACTAAGCCCCTAAATTTTGGGGCCCCAAAAAATTGACAAATTTTGGGGGCCTGAGGCCCAGGTCTCACCTGCCTTTACTAAGGGCCGACCCTGTATGTTTGTAGAGAGTGAAGCATCTGAGATAGAGACAGTGAAACCAAAACTTATAAGAAACTATCGGAGCTCCTTGTACCACGCATGTGGTGCTTGTTTCAACCCATAGATAGCTTTTCGCAATTGACAAACATGATGTGGATAGCTGGAGTGACTAAAACCCGGAGGTTGGAGCATGTACACCTCTTCATCAAGAATACCATTGAGAATAGTATTAGTAATGTCAAGCTATTGAATAAGCCATCCCTTGGATAAAGCAAGACTAAGAATAATGTGAATAGTAACAAGTTTAGTCACTGGACTAAAAGTGTCATAGAAATCAACACCTGGATGTTGTTGAAAGCCTTTAGCAACCAATCGATCTTTGTACTTGTTGATCGAACCATCACTGTTTCTCTTTATCCGGAATACCCATTTATAAGAGACTAAATTTTGATTTGAGTGGGGGACAAGATCCCATGAAATGTTTGAGCTCTCCTCAGTCCACCATCTGTTGAATGACCTGTTAGAACATGGATTAATAATATGTGTTATTGAATTCCATATATTATAATCATTTAATAATGTTAAAGTATAGACAAAATATGTAGAATACCATTAGGTGAAAGTGCCATTAAATGATGGGCATAATGGTAACTTCTCACCACCAACTTTACGAAAGGGTGTAGTCCCTAAATGAAGTGCCCCTTCTCAATCTATATATAGGCTATCCATCAGCCCATTTGAGACACTTAACTACATTACAATTCAGTCATAAAATCATTCTTCATTCATCTAAGAAGAACTAGTGTGGGCACAATCATTTAGAAGTACTATCTCCCTACTTTCTCATTTATTCAAGAACAAGATCAAGAACACAATCATGGATTCTTCAGGTACACGCTTCCGTCTTTATCTTCTTCTCTTACTTAATCTAGTTGTGAGTCGGCTTAGGGCTTAATGGATCATTTATGTTCCATCAATTGGTATCAGAGCCTATCCAAAATCAATTTTTGAGTAATCTGGTTGTTTGATAGATTTTGATCCGTACGTTTGGTTTTTTTCTATGCTTCAATATCCTTTCTGTCATTAATTTTGAATGTACTGTATGGGTTATTAATGACATGGGCTAAGAAATTACTATTGTGGTTCATTCGGAGATTTTGAAGCAATGGGTGTGTCAGTTCTCGAATCCTAACCCAAACGATATTATAATTCTTTGTTTCCATGTTTACATTAAATGGTTAATTAGTGCTTTATTTTATTTACTGAGAATAAACTCTTTCCTTTGATTTGGATTCAAACTAATTTGTTTTTTTTTGTTTTTTTAAATATTGTATGGAACCTAGTACTGAGTTTGCGTCGGTTCATAAAGAGTTACTGTTCATATTTAAGGATGATGTATATTTGTTCATTCACTTTGGTTTATATACTCATTTAATTGAATTGGATTATTAAGCAAAATTTCAATAAGTCAATTATACTAGATTGAGTTTGAGTTTCTTGTAAAGCCTTATGCTTTAATTTATTTCATATTTGTAATCCTTGTGTGATTTCATTTGGTTTTGTTCTTGTTTATGATACTCATCTTGTCTAAGAGTATTATATTCATAACTTCATTCTATTTCTGAATTTTGGTTTTACTCAAAATACTTTCAATCATTAATGTAAGATTATCTCATTTTTTGAACTAGCCACCATCCTTGGATGCGTTGTGAGTTTGTTCATATGCATAGCCACGCATTTTTTAAATGTGTTGTGAGTATGCGGATCTACTTACTTTGGTTGAAAATTGAGTCACCATTAAATTAAAAACTTCATTCAATTTCTGAAAATAATGGTAAAATCAAGCTTTAAGAGGCACAATGGTTCATACAAGATTACCCCATTTACATAGCCAACATTGTGTAATGTTTGGAGTGTGTAAATCTAGGTCTACTTGTTTAAATCATGTTAATTGAAGTGCAAGCTTGTCCCATTTCCATAGCCAGCATTTTACAATGCATTGAGTATGGAAATTTGGATCAAAACTGTTCATAAAAGGGTGTAAAATTGGTGACTTTTCGTCAGATTTTGGTCTTGGGCGGTCGCCCACCTTGCCTGGGCGGTTGCCCGCTTGAATAGTCTTTTCATCAATGATTGAAAATTGGGGCTGAATGGTCGCCCACTAAGTATGGGCGGTCGCCCACCTGTACAGTATTTTCAGGGGTCAGTTTTGCCCAGAATTTTGTGATAATTTGTTAGTAAATTATAGTATCTGGACACCAGTCGCGCTTCGGTGGTTCTTATAAGTTATCAAACTTTAAAGAATGGACGGGTAGAACAAAAGGATTACTATCTTTTATTAATAAATTTCATTAATTACCTTAAGACCTTATGTTTCTGATTAATTATATCCTTAACATTTTGGACAAAATTAACATGCTTGTTACCCAAAGGAGACCTTGTTGATTAAATTCAAACTTGTTAAAAGATGAAGGTAAATATTGATATGTGATAACATACTTGTTTCCCAAAGGAGACCTTGTTGTTGACTAAGAATTTGCATTCTTGGGGTAATGATTGAATAAAACATTTGGTTATTTTAAATACTTTGAACCATCCCAAAGGAAGGCAGGTGTTTAAAATAAATTGTTTATATTCTTTATTATCGGGTAACAAAGTACCTTAAACTTTAGGACAATTTTCATACTTGAACCGGCTCAAAGGAAGGCAAGTATTTAAAGTGTATTGTTTGAGCTATTTGTTTATCCTAAGATAAATCAAATTATGAGTCAATTCGCAATCCAAAGATTAGTCTTGATGTCATGTTGATTATCTTTATTTTGATGGAATTCATTTGATATAATTAATCATTATGTAGTTTCTTATATATGTTTTATGTTTCATCTTGTTCTTTTCCTTCAGATTTGATTAATGCTTCATCCGTAACTACTGCTATAAATGATGTACCTTTGATTACTGAGACTAAACTTAAAATTTGGAAAAATAATATAACGATGATCTTAGGCAATATGGACATCGATCACGCATTAGGAGAATCAATTCCCGCTGCTCTCACTAAAGAAAATACCGTTATAGAACGGAAAAATGTTGAGCAATGGGAACGGTCCAACCGCGTGAGTCTAATGATCATGGAAAATGCAGTTTCAAAGACATTTTTGGACAATATCTCTGAGATCGAAAATGCTGAGTTTTTCTTTGAATTCTTGTGGAAACTTGTTTCCATACGGTACAAGGGTGACGAAAACTTCGGGAGTATATTATTGAATTATTTCATCTTTCGATCAAACTAAAGGCACTTAAGTTAGAGATTTCGGAAGATTTGCTCGTGCGCTTAGTTTTGATCTATCTTCCTCCTCAATTTGGTCCTTTTGAGGTGACCTATAAATGTCGAAAGTACAAGTGGAATATTAATGGATTACTTTTATATATGACATTAGAGGAAGATAGGATGAAATATCTTAAATTAGAAAGTACTCACTCAGCATTTACTTCTTCTCGTGGGATTAAGAGAAGAGGGAAGAAAATTGCGGTTGCAAGTAAGAAGTATAAGGGATCATTTAAAGGTCATAAAGTCAAGAAATGCTTCTTTTGCAAGGACCTTACTCGCATGAAGAACGACTACCATAAGTATCGCGAATGGCGAATTCAGAATGGTAAGTCACTTGGTCTTGTTTGTACTAAAGCAAATATTGGTTTCAATTCCTTAATATACATAGTGGTTGTATTTGGTGCAAAAAATCACATTAGTTCATGTATGCAGGGTTGCCTGAATTACCGAATTCCCAGTGAAGATGAGAAATACATCTATATGGAAGCTGGAAATCCGGTTGAAGTTATATGCATAGGGACTTTTTATTTAATGACAAGTACTAGCTATTATTTTGTATTAAATAATATATTCATTGTACCATCCTTTTGATGGAATTTAATATCTATCACAATTTTGGACAAGGAAGGTTACTCTTGTTCTTTTGGTAATAATAAATGTGATCTTTATTTTAAATTCCAAACTTGTCGTTACTAGTACTTTGTCATATATCGATAATCTTAATTTACTTGACAAAGTCAAGAAAATGAATTAGTTCCATAATAATGAAACCAAAACTAAAGGCACTAAGCAAAAGTTATCAAGTGAAAATTCTTATATTCTATGACATAGGTATTTGGGTCATATCTTCAAAGGGAGAATTGATAAAGCTTATGTCAGAAGGAATCCTAAAACAACTTGATACTCCGGATAAAACCTTTTGCATTAAGTGTTTTTAAAGAAAAAATTTACAAACATTAAAATAGGATCTTTGAGAGTATCAAACGTCTTGGAACTAATTCATATGGACATTTGTGAACCATTCACTAACCCTTCATGGAATGGTCAACAATATTTCATTACGTTCATGGATGATTACTCTCGTTGTGGATACATTATTTTCTTCATTTAAAGTCTCAATCATTGGACGTATTAGGTGAATAACGTCCGGGTCCTTTATACTCGCTATCTTGAAGAGTGTGGGATTGTCCCTCACTACACCATGTCGGGCAAATCTAGCATAGTGTAGTGGAGAGACATAATAGAATCATTAAGGATATGGTAAGAAGTATGTTTTCTTGTACTTCTTTACCTCACTCATTATAAGAGATGCATTAAAGAACTGCTACTTATATTCTCAATAGAGCTGCTTCAAAGGCTACCGACAAAACTCCGTATGGACGTTAAGACCGTTGGTAGTTACTTTGTAGGGCATGCTAAGAGATCTAGGGAATATAAATTTTATGACCCGAAAACTAGAACATTTTTCGAGACTGGCAATGCTAAGTTCTTTGAGGATGTTGAATTTAGTGGGAAAATAGTAATATTTTGAATTTGAAGAGTTAGAGGAACCACTCTATGTTCCTCAAACTTTAGTTCCTGTTGGAAATCAAGTAATTACACCTGAAATTCTACAAGAACATACAATTCAAAATAATATAGAGACTCCCGTAAATAACGGACAACATGAGAATGTTGGACATGAGGAAATTCAACAACCTCAATTTGAGGATGAACCAGTGCCCTTAAGGAGATCTACTAGAAGAAATGCTATTCCGGATATTTATGATATGTGTCTTGCGAAGAATTAGGACACCTTAGGTTTAGTGGGAGATGATCTAATCACCTTCCATGAAGCCATTAATAGTCCTAATTCTCATAAGTGGATCAATGCCATTAATGAGAAGTTAAAATCAATGAAATATAATGACATTTGGGATCTTGTCACATTACCTGAAGGTGTAAAATCTATTAGTTATAAATTCATATTTAAAACCAAAAGGGATTAGCAAGGTAATGTGGAAAGATATAAGGTACGTCTTGTTGTCAATTGATTTACTCAAAAGGAAGGCATTGATTATAAAGAAAGGCATCTTCTAAAAGCCTCTTTTAGGATCATTATGGCATTAGTGGCACATTATGATCTTGAGCTTCATCAAATGGATAATAAGACAGCTTTTCTCAATGGTGATATTGAGGAAACTATCTATATGAAGAACCAGAAATGGTGACTGATTCGGATCAAACTAAGTCAACTAGTTTGTAAACTTAAGAAATTCATTTATGGGCTTAAGCAAGCATCTCGTCAATGGTACTTGAAATTTAACCAAGTTATTCTTTCATTTGGTTTTGAAATGAATCTTGGTGAAGATTGTGTGTACTATAAGTTCAGTGGGAGTGGATTTATAATTTTGTCTTATATGTGGATGATATTTAGATGATATTTTACTTGCAAGTAATGATAAGGACCTTCTAAAGGAAACTAAGAAATTTCTCTCAAAACAAGAAAGATCTTGGTGAAACTTCTTTTGTATTAGAAATTCAAATACATCGTAATCTTTCACAGGATATTTTAGGATTATCACAAAAGAGCTATATATAGAAGGTATTACAAATATTTAGCATGCAAAATTATAAAACCACATCATACCCCTGTCTCTAAGGGAGATAAATTCAGTCTAAAGCAATGTCCTAAAATTAATTTTAATCCAAGTATATGGAAAATATCCCTTATGCACCGGCAGTAGGAAGCTTAATGTATGCACAAGTCTGTACTTGTCCAGACCTTGCATTTATTATTGGGATGCTTGATCAAATACCAAAGCAATTCGAAAAGAAGAACATTAATTCGCATCCAAAAAGAATGATGAAGTACCTATAAAACATTAAACTACATGCTTATGTATATGAAATCGGATCATTTTGAGATCATTAGATATTCCGATTCTGTTTTACTGGATGCAAAGATGTCGAAAGACATCATATGGTTATGTCTCTTGTTGAAGAGAAATAAGTATAAAATGAACAAATAGATATACAACTTATAGGATCAAACTCCATGTTATTGGATCCATTTTTTTAAAAGCATAATCTCTTTTGATGTTTCACGAGCATACTGCTCATGTGGGTGAAACGATTTTTGATAATGCTTAAATCAGTGGGAGTTTGTGTTGTTTTCTATTTTCTTATGTTAAATTTATTTATATTGATCTCATTTAGTTAAGTAGGACTAGCTGGAGAATATATATATATATACATTCTTAATATATATTCATTAATATTCCATGCTACATATCTATACTTAATCTATGTCATTTAGTTGGATATATATATGTGATTAATGTGGGTTTAGTTGTGAATCAATTACAACGACTGCCCCTTTAGTCCCTATACTTATAAGACTAATGGACGGAATTGTGTTGGATAACAATAAACGTTCACATAAGGGTTGTCATTCATGTTATAAATGATTAAGGAATTTATTTAGTAAAAGATACATATTAATATTAATCCAAGTGGGAGATTGTTAGAACATGGATTAATAATATGTGTTATTGAATTCCATATATTATAATCATTTAATAATATTAAAGTATAGACAAAATATGTAGAATACCATTAGGTGAAAGTGCCATTAAATGATGGGCATAATGATAACTTCTCACCACCAACTTTACGAAAGGGTATACTCCCTCCGTCCCAGCGAAAGAGTCGGTAAATTTGTCCGACACGCAAAATAAGAAATGTGATGTAGGAAAGAGAAAAAGTTTAAATGTTGTGAGTATGAAAAATTAAATAGGAGAGAGAATGAGTGGGAGGTGATGTAAGAAAGATAATGTTGTGAGTGTAAAAGTAAAGTAGGAGAGAGAATGAGTGGAGAGAATAGTGATTTAAGGTTTCCTTTTTGGGAAAGTGGCTTTTTAAATGGGACGCCCAAAAAGGAAATAAATGGCTCTTTCGCTGGGACGGAGGGAGTAGTCCCTAAATGAAGTGCCCCTTCTCAATCTATATATAGGCTATCCATCAGCCCATTTGAGACACTTAACTACATTACAATCCAGTCATAAAATCATTCTTCATTCATCTAAGAAGAACTAGTGTGGGCACAATTATTTAGAAGTACTATCTCCCTACTTTCTCATTTATTCAAGAACAAGATCAAGAACACAATCATGGATTCTTCAGGTACACGCTTCCGTTTTTATCTTCTTCTCTTACTTAATCTAGTTGTGAGTCGGCTTAGGGCTTAATGGATCATTTATGTTCCATCATGACCATCTTCAATGCCCAGCAATTCTCTGTTAAGTGCCCATAATCTTTGTGGTAGGCGCAGTATCTCCATGTTCATTCCCTGGAATCTATTGTCTCACGAGGGAGTGGTCGTAGGGCCATGAGATCCACAAGGTTCATGATTTCTTCTCTTGGCTTTGTTAGAGGGGTGAGCTCATCATCATATACCATGTTTCTGGGTTGTACTTGGTCTTCCCTGGTTCTGTATACTCACCGACCTCCTGTGGGGGCTTCACGAACCTATTCTCGGAACTCGGTTGCTCGGACACTGTTCTTTTCAGGTCATAAACTAGTATTGTCCTGATTTTGCTCATTATCCCTCCATGGTTCCCTCGTCCTCTTGTCTCTCTTATCGGCTAACTCGGTTTTGGCTACTCTAAACACATACTCGTACAAGTCTCCTTTTGTTCCCATGGGTCACAGGTTGCAACTACACGATCTCATTCCCGCTTGGATCCACACTCCTATCATCTTGCCGGTGATTCCTTCTATCTGATCTGCTACCTTTGTTAACCTAGTATAGAAGTCCATCAAAGACTCATGATCTCCTTGTTTCACGACTGCCAGGTCGACAGGTCATTTTTTGTGTGCACCTGTTGTAGAGAAATTTTCGACAAACTTTTCCTGCAACTTATTCTAACTATCAATACTTCCCTCTTCTAGCGAGCAGAACCACCCCTGAGCTGTACCACTCAGGGTGCTAAAAAAGGCTTTGTAGAGCATGTCCTCGGCATCTGTTACCAATGCCATAGTCGCCTCAAAAGAGTGTATGTGGTCACAAGCGTTCTGGGCACCAGTATACTTCTCAAAATAGTGGGGCTTGAAATCAAGTTGTGGGGACTGATTCTTAATACATGCATCAAATGGGGGCCATCAAATTGCCTTTCTTGGTCGTCTTCATCTTGCTCGCCTCCATCTCTAACATTATCTTTTGGAGGTCGGCTATAGCAGGATCGGCATGGGGGGTTGCTCGGTTGTCAGGTAAATGTTCTCCCTTGCGTGAGTTCTGAGATATCTTTCCATTAGGGGGAGGTGGAGGTGGGTTGCCCGGTCCTCCATGTGGTCCTCTAGGTGGGGGCGGCGGCACTAATCCATGTGAATTTACTTCATCCTCTGCTCGACCTTCTCTTCGCTCGCACTGTCTTGCGAGGGAATCTCATTCGGATGGTCTCCGTAATCGGGTGGTTGGGTGTTATGGGCTCGTTCTTGTTATCCGATGGGATGGTTGGCCATGACATTGTTCCCTACTGGGTTTTGTTTGGGGGGTTGTTGCAGTTGCTGTAGGGCGGCAATCCTTTGATGGGCGGCCTGAACCTGCAAGAGGATATTCAATTCCTGGGTAGCCCCTACCATGGTGTCAAGGGGAGGAGCAATGACCGCATGTCCGGTTTCGGCCAGAGCCTCATGTCGTATTCAATTAGTTCCCTAACTAGGGTGTCGCATGGGCGCATTGATGTGTGGTCTTGGCGGCACAATGGTGTTTCCACCTTGGCCAAGGGCGACCGCTTGAGCCCTTTTGAGAACTCCAGCGGCATTGTGAGGGGCTAATGGTTGCAAATTAGGGTTAGGGTGTTGTCCAGGCGGTGGAACGTACAGGTGATTATCACATGCTGCGTTGAAAACTCCAGGAATTCCAGCGTTCTCTTTACCATTACTCGCGGAACTCGCATGAGAAACCATGATGCTAACGAAATCTGGGGAAATCCGGCCAAGAATACGAATCCTAGCTAGTAAACCGGGAATTTTTCTAAGCTTAGGCTCCGTTTTTTTCGACGTAAAACATTTTTCGAAAAATATTTTTCGAAAAACGTTTTTCGGAAAATGTTTTCCTGTAAAATGTTTTCCTGTAAAATGTTTTACGGAGGTAGGGCGTAAAATGTTTTATGGAGGAAGGGTGTAAAATGTTTTCAGCTGTTTGATAAGAAAAATGTTTTTCGGAAGGGCGTAAAATGTTTTATTTTTTTATTATTATTTATTATTATTACTTACTTATTATTATTATTATATATATACTCCCTCCGTCCCATACCTACGTGCACACTTTCCATTTTGGGCGTCCCAAATCTACGTGCACATTTCCTAAAATGGAAAGGAATCTTTACTATTCCCTTCACTCATTCTCTCTCCTACATTATTTTAATACTCACAACACCATTATAATTTACTATTCCCTCCACTCATTCTCTCTCCTATTTTATTTTAACACTCACAACACTTTCAATATAATACTCTCTCCTTAATTTACGTAAAAAGTCAAACTAGGCACCAAGGTTCGGGACGGAGGGAGTATATTTTTTATATTATTATTATTATTATATTTTTTTTTTTTTTATTTATTATTATTATTATTATTATTTTTTTTATTTTTTTATTATTATTATTTATTATTATTATTATTATTATTATTATTATTATTATTATTATTATTATTATTATTATTATTATTATTATTATTATTATTATTATTATTATTATTATTATTATTATTATTATTATTATTATTATTATTATTATTATTATTATTATTATTACTTTATTATTATATTATATTATTAATTATTTTTATTTTTATTATTATTATTTTTTATTTTTATTATTATTATTTTTTATTATTTTTTATTATTTATTATTATTATTATTATTTTATTATTATTATTATTATTAATATTATTATTATTATTATTTATTATTATTTTTTTATTATTTTATTATTATTATTTTATTATTATTATTATTATTATTATTATTTTATTATTATTATTAGAATGAGGAAGTAGAATGTTGTACCTTGTGAAATATGAGTTGTACATGAAGGGCACCATTTTTCGGAAAATGTTTTACTTAGGACAAGGTCAGTAAGTCGTTTTACTTAGGAAGGGCGTAAAATGTTTTTCGAAAAACGTTTTCTCCATTTTTCGGAAAACAACCAAACAGCGGAAAATGAGTTATTTTCAGAAAACATTTTCTGGGGCTCAACCAAACAACGAAAATCGAGTTATTTTACGAAAACGAGTTATTTTACGGTGAAACAAACAGAGCCTTATTCACGGAAAATTGTGTCGATTTTCAGCAATGGAACCAAATTGATCAAGTCAAAATTGTATTCGGGTCAATCTAGCTGAAATCAACGGATCGGATAACTGGATTTGCCTTGAATAAGCTTGAAACAGATGAACAAGAAATAAAACTAAGTCGGGGCTTCACCAGAGAAGGTTCTCCGGCGTGAGAATCAATATTTGATGAGAAAGAATAAGGAAAATATAAGGGAAAAAGAATAGCGAATATAATAGACCTGATTTTGGAGTTATGATCTCTTATTTATAGGTAAACGATGGAGTAATCCTCAAGGGTAGGGATATTTTAGTTAAGTTGGATTAGAAAAGTAAGAGGCCGTTTGGTTCGATGGAAAAAAAGTGAAGGAATGGAATGGTCAATGGAACTGAATTCCTAAAGGAAATGTAATGGAAAAAAACTGATCAAACTCTTCCGTTTGGTTGGCACGGAATGGAATGAAATTGTCATTCAATTCCTTGACAAATCATGTTTGGTTTGAAAATACAAATTATAGGAATGGAATGAAAGCATATAAAATGTCCAATTTGCCCTTCTTTTAAAAAATTAATGAAATTTTTTTTTTTTTAAGGGGAGTGGGGTGGAGTAGGCAGTGGTATGAGAAATGAGTAAATTTTTTTTTGGGGGCGGTGGGGGGTGGGGGGTGGGGGTGAGTGGGTGGGGTAGGTAGGGGGTATGCAAAATGAGTAAAAAAAAAATTTTTTTCGTGGGGGATGGAGGTAGGGGGTGGGTGGGGGGGGGTAGGGCTGGGGTTGGATGGGGGGGGGGATTTGGCAGGGGTATGCAAAATGAGTAAAAAAAAATTCATGGGGGGTGGGGGTAGGGCAGGGGCTGGATGGGGGAGGGGATAGGTAGGGGTATGCAAAATGAGTAAAAAAAAAATTCGTGGGGTGGGTGGGGGGTAGGGCAGGGGTTGGATGGGGGGGTAGGCAGGGGTATGCAAAATGAGTAAAAAAAATTTTGTGGGGGGTGGAGGGTGGGGGTAGGGTGGGTTGGTGGAGGTGGTAGGGTAGGGGCTGGATGGGGGGGGTAGGCAGGGGTATGCAAAAAAAAATTTGGAGGGGGGGTAAGGGGGTGGGGTAGGGCAGGGACTGGATGGGGGTGGGTAGGCAGGGGTGATTTGAGTTTGGGGGTATTTTGGTCAAAAAAAAAATACAATTCCATTGCCAAATGAATTGAGCATTCCTCCCATATTTGGAGGGAATGACCAATTCCTTCCTTTGATGGAATTTGCCATTCCGGAGGAATGAAAAGTTTAGAAAAACTTAAACCAAACATGGGAAAGGAATTGGTCAAACGAAATTGACCATTCCATTCCATTGGCGGAATGGCAAATACCACGAACCAAACGGGGCCTAAGTCTTGTCAAGGATTAGACTCCTAGGAAAACTAGAATTCCTTGAGTGAGCTGGATTATCCGAGCACACGCTCGATAGGACCCTGCTCAGCTGAAAATGAGGAGTTAACCCTACGTGGTCCTCAAGGCCTCATGACAGAACGTACTAGGTTAACCGAGCTCCTACTCGGTTGACCCATTAGCTCTGGTATGAAATGAGGGCGCTCAAGTGTCTTTACTTGACCTTGCTTGATGGGATCGAGCTCGTGATCGGTATCCGTAAAGTCTTGGGCCTCCACGTGGCTTGACCCGAGCATGGACTTGGGTTATTTCTTTCAGCTTTCTTTTCCTTGTTATGTGGATTGTGATATTAGGTATTGCAGAATATGGGGTTTAAGTTTCCTTGTAGCAGTATTTGTTTCAAATAAATATTGTAATTAGATGATATGGTATTATGCTAATAATCTCTGCATTTTTTAAACTTTATGAATGAAATCAAAATGAAAAACCTATTGTAGTTTACTTCGGCTTGAACAACTATAATTCCACCATCCTAGGTTGTACTTGTTGGGGAATTGATCCCAATTCCTGTCAAGCAATTCAAGATAATACAGAGTACTCATGCACACAACAGAAATAAGAACACGCAATCAAAGCAATAAAGAAAACAAGAGAATTGTTTACCCAGTTCACCAATTAATTGGCTACTTCTGAGGGCACTGCCAAGTCAGGATCTTGCACTATAATATGTAAAATATTAGAGGCAACAAATTTGGGGCAGAACATGGTTTAAACCATGCTCATGATTCAAGTTGTCTGAATCAGCAGCAGCCATCAGTCAGCTTCATGGCCTGCTCATGGTTTCAACCATGGTCATGATTTCGCTGTCCAATCCTTGCGGCCCAATATACACCTAAAAACTCTTACGCACTTATCGTGCCAACCTATTTTTAGCTTCAAGTTATTCGACTGGTAGTGGCCGAACATATTCAAGTTATTCAACAGGTACTGGCCGATTTTTGACAATGGTTCGGCAAGTACCTGTCGAACTTTTATTATTTAGGTAAAAAAAAAGTTGGCCTAACATTTAGGTACTTAAAATTGTTTTAATCAGAGTTTTACAAAAAAATTCAAAACATTTCCTTATTAAAAGTTTCGGCAGGTTGTGGTCGAACAGATTCAAAACATAACAAATTTAATGTCTCTAGTACCATGAGAAGTTGATGCCGTTGATGGGATTTGTGTTGCTGTGAGTGCTCTAAAGATGACTTCCATAGCCTCATGTGCACTAATTGAGTGATCTCCATCTGTCTATCTTAGCAATAGGTAACATCACATCCCAGAAATTCATTATCATATCCCATGAATTTGGGACACCAACTTCGGTTGTGCTCCTGACAGCGTGAGATCGTTTAGCTATGAGTTGAACAATCGGATGAGAATAATTGGAGTACCATTGTAGATAATCATCGACAGTCTCTTGTGGTACTCGACATTTTCGAAACGAGTGTCTATCAAGCAAATGCGATTTCCAAAAGGAGAATGATTGGACAAACATGATCCACCCCACCAAAGACTTCTTATCTCCTCTCGGCATCACTAGTCCAAGTGGACTGCTTGGTATTGTTTGCACAAACCCAAACCGTCTCAAGACTCGATCAGGAAGATGTGGCTCCACCATATTTCCAACAACTATAGCTCCTTGATATATAGCAGCTCTGGGAAAAGGATATTGATTTAAGATACCTTCATACAACATCCAAATCACTTACAAATAAAAACATTAAAAAAATAAATATATTTTCATTTAAGAAAACAAAAAAATACATGATAAAAATGCTACATAAATATACTTGCATCCGTATCCTTTATTATGTCAATATGTTGCCTCTTAACTTGCACGGAGACAACTGCCGCTGGTTGTGCCCTTGGTGGTAGCCACTTCAATGTGAGCGCCAGATTGGGTACATAAGAGTTGTTAAAACCGTTCCTAAATACAGGAAACCTCTCATAACCCCATGCATGCAATAAAGTTAAGTAGCCGTAAATCTGATGGCAATTCCACTTCGATCATTTTCCTAGTTGCCGTATAGATAAGCTAACACTCTAGCTCCCCAATCATATTCTCCAATTTCCCCCTCGTCTCTAAATAAATCTAAGTATCTCGCACTAACACACGTCCCGGTATTATCCGCAAAAACTGTGCACCCCAATAACTATAAGAGATATGCTTTGCAGCACACACAACTTTTTGGGGGTTCGAAGAGTACACATTAGGTGAGAACTTTGTTCTCAGCCATTCAAGATTCACCAGTGCTCCTTTGGGAGGTATTCCACTAAGCCACTTTTTTGTCACTCTCAAAATCTCAACAATTTTATCAATTGGTGACTAGCTAGAATAAGCGGGACTAACAAACAAAGGTTGACCTGTAACCAGAAGCCATCCTCTAGAGTGATGGTCATCTCCCCAAATGGCATATGGAAACTATTAGTTTTCGGGTGCCATCGCTCCATAAAATCATTAACCAACATATTATCCACGTTGTCATAAGCTCCACTTAGTAAGCACATAAGACCGAAATTACCAACAATATTTTGAAACGACCATACAATTTCTCAAAATCCAACTTTCACTGCTTCAACTTCTCAATATGGTTAATATATTTCAAAGAACAGTTATCTTTACCCTCCTATATGTATTTCGCCACATGTGTTTCATATGTAATGAGTATAGTTTTGTACCTCAGGCCACCAGGAAATGAGATATCATCCCACCCTCCTTGATGTCATCCTTGTTTGCATCCTCATTTTAATTTTCTAGTTCATCTTCCGGGTCACTGTCATTTTGAGGTTCAGGTACATTCATCTGAGTAGAAGTTTCCATATTATCTTCATATTCATTATACGCTGAATGCCTGCCTGATACCCTTCTTCATGGTACACTGAATGTCTGCCTTCATATCGATACCCTTCTTCATTATACACTGAATGCCTAGGATCAATATATGCATCCACAACTTACTCGGTATCAATATTTTCCAATGATGACTGCCTTCGATTACGTGACACTTCGTGTTACTTTCTAGCGGAAGCAGTTGGACGTTTTCTTGTAAAGATCTGTTCAAATGCAAATAAAACATCAAAAATCAATAATAATTCTAAAATAAAATAAAAATATTATTGTCCAAGTAAGATCTAACATCATTTTGTAAATCATATATGCACACATAAGTAATGCATTCATCTCATATAATTATGCCAAGAATATGATTCATAACCTTACTATGCTTTTGACTAACACGGTAATACTAAATACAATTTCATATCATTAATTAAATGACATGGCAAATAATATTTCAGATTGCTTATAGGCGATTTCACACACAATGAAACATGTTAGACACTTATACTAAGAACTATCCACAAAATATGTCTAATTGAGAATCATTTTATCCATTACTTCTTATGTGAGTTATAACATATTTCATACTTAACTTCCTTATTACTTCTTATGTGAGTTATAACATATTTCATACTTAACTTCCTTATTAGATACTATACAATACAATGATTGCACGCGGGGTCTTAGCCTGATGGTTAGAGTTCATGGCTTCCAACCTGGAGGTCATGGATTCGATTCCCCCACCAGTGGTTAGAGGGAATGACATTGCCCTCCCTAGCATAGCTAGGCGCCTCTGTGAAGTGCATCAAGGGGGGAACGGTGAAATGTGTTGATCCCCTTCTTTAGAAAGAAAAAGAAAATAAAAAAAAAATACAATGATTATACAAGTAACTCATATGTTTTCACAAGATAGCACTTTGCATCACATATTCATCATTTTAATATCATAAAATGATATTTACAAGATCAAAACATCAATATGAACATGAAATCAAACATATCTAAGCATTAATATCATAAAATGATATTTACAAGATCAAAACATCAATATGAACATGAAATCAAACATATCTAAGCATTAATTATCATCACATATCATATTCTAATTCACTACAAAGTTCGACCAGAAGTGGATGGAATATTCAAGAAGTTCGGCCACCCATGACCGAACCACCCTAAATCCAGTTTTGAACAAATTAATTCCTAATAGGTCTTAAATTGAAACTATTTGAACAAATTAATCCCTAATAGGTCGTAAATTGAAACTATAACAACAAATATTTGAAGAAATTAAACCCTAGAAAGTAATTTTCAAAAATAAATATACGATTTAAATCAAAATTACCTTATTTTTCAATGTTTGACATTGTCGATTGAAGTTGAAAGAGTATTCTTCTTCTTCTCTATTTCTTACTTTCTCTCTCAAAAATCTGATTTCTGTCTTTCTCTCTTCTAGTCAGTTAAAGAGTGATGGTGTGTGTGGGTGTGGGTGAGTGTCTGAGAGTTAATGGTTATTGTGGGTGTGTGGGTGGGTGGGTGAAATTAATGGATAAATAGATTAAGGTGGCATTTGATTTTTTTTAAGTGTTAAGTACTGAAATCTGATTTCACGTCTGAATTTGGTTGAATTGATAAGAGGTAGCGTTTGAAAACTGATTTCTGAATTACTCAAACTGTTTGAATATTCATCTGAATTCACATCTGAAATTAATGTTACAACATTTAATGGAGTAGAGAGATGAGATGAATGGTTATTGATCTAGTGTTTAGATTTGGTATTTTTGAAATTACGAGTTTATGAAAGAGATATATATGAAAAAAATCAATTAAGAGGCAAATAAGTGATAATTTTATATCTGAAAATTAAGTGAAAAATAAGAGGCATTCAGATTTGAATGGAGAAAAAAAAACAAATCGTCTGAATTGTATTATGTCTGATGCACCCACCCATTTAAATCTGAATAAGAGCTGAAAATGAAAAATAAATAAGGCCTAAGAGGTATAAAGAAAAAGGGGGATCTTTATTTTAATTTTTTGGAATGAATTTAATAATACAAGTTTTCTCAACAATTTGTGGGCTATATAACAATTCTCCTTATATATTATTATCAGTTGTTTAATTTATGAGAATTGTTATTTACCCTCGCAAAATTACTGAATACCCCCGCAATACTAAGTCTACCCAACATTCAACACTAGTCACACCACCCTTCTCCCTATTTTACCCCTTTCTTCTTCGACATCATTCCTCAACACCCAGGTCAATCAATGGCTTCTTCAACTGCTCTTTCTTCCAGTTCAACATCTTTCCTCAACACCCAGGTTCAATTTTCTAACATATCTCTTTACATTTCTCCAACCTTTCTGTATAATTTCCAGTTCAACATCTTTCCAGTTCAACAACTCAAATTCGAAAATTATGCAACCCACATCCTTAATCGGACTTCTGCAGCCTTCTTCCTCTCCGGTCATGATCTGCACCATTATTCCGACATTTTACCATGATTTTCGGTCAAAAATCTGAAAAAAATCAACCTCCATCTTTTCATCTTCCATGGCAGCCTCTCATCCTCTTTCCATTCCTCTCATCCTCTTTATTTTTTAGGTGGAGAATGATTTCATTCGTGGAGTTCCTGAAAGAATGGGGGTTTTGATTTCAAGGTTGTGGTGGTGGGTTAGGGGAGGGATGACACGACACTACTGAAAAGATGGAAGAGAATTTGATCTTTCTTAAATTTGAAGGGATAATATAGTCATTTCAATTGATGACATTTTTGTAACAATGATCATTTAGGGGGTATTCAGTAATATTGCGGGGGTGAATAACAATTCTCTAATTTATTTTTAGATTGCAGGTGTCTAGTCAGAGCATTTCAGTACATCAGAATTCAGAAATAGGCATACTGATATATAAAGGGTAAATAGAGAACAATTTGGGCCTCAGAGAGTCTCACCTGCCCGAAATTACAGGTTTTTGTTCTTTATGATTTCATCTTTCCATCCCTGAATCAGCCGTATATATACCATTTTATTTAAATCTTGGTTCTTTATCTAATTAGCAGTTCGAATTTTAGGTTTAGGTTTTGGTTTCCCAGATCTTTCCAGTTCAGATTTTAGGGTTCTCAATACATAGATCTGAGTTTCATCGATTCTTTTGGAGGCGATTTTAAACTCTTCTACTGCTCGAGGATGTTTTGGCGTATGACTGGTTTGTCCACTGCATCTCCGGTAAGTTGTTGGATTTGCGGAATTCATACTTTAGCTTTCTCTATAGAATATAGATCCATTTTTATTAGAATTAGCATTGCTGGTTTGGAAATTATAAGTTGGAGCGGAATTGAATAAAAGAAGTGGAATTTATGCATTATGCATGTTGTGATTGCTGGGTGCACGTTTCTTTGTATTCAAGATATGTGATATATGAAAAACTGCTTTAATATTAGAATTCAATATTGATATTGGTGTTCGGGGTAATATTAAAGTTACGAAAAAAGTTGCAAAATTTGGTTTACAAAATGATGTGTTATAATTGTGCCGGTCAAAATGATGTGTTATAATTGTGTTGGTGTTTTTAATTAGAGTGCGACGGGTTTACAATCAATGCAACCAATAAAATATCTACACCTCATTTTGTATCCATCTTTCTGTAAACTTCTTTTGTACCCCTGACATTGCACTTGTGTTTGAGTTTAAATTTTGTTAAATACTTGTGTTTACCTCATTAATTAGCACATATATCAAGTTACTAGTAACATGACATATTTAAGCCTTTACACGGGGATTTCAATAATAAAGTTATTAATCTGGAAATAAATCAACTATATATGTATCGATATTGCAGACAAGAATCTGAATTTGACAGCCAAGAAAAGATTTAGAAGATTTAGAAAACCTAAATACTCCTAATTTGGACATTGGAATCAAGACAGGATAGTGTAGTGTACTGAAACAAGCCCAAATTAATCTGAATTTGACATTTGTTACTCGGTGTTAGATTATGTTGTGATGTGTTTGCTCTAAATATATTTGTGATTACTAAATAAGGAGCATGCACCCTACTTGATTCTTCTTGATATTTTGAGATCAACCCATGAATTTCAGAAATGAAATGTACAATTGCATCACATCACTTATTAGTTTTATCTTCATTTGCTGATGAGATAATAAGATTAGATTAAACAAGCAAAATGTTACAACTGGATGGATGAGAAGTTCACCAAACAAGAAAATATATTAATATAATATATTTAAGCTTATTAGAAGTAGCCGTTCCTCTAAAAGCACCCTTATTGGAAGCCCAAAGCGAAGCTATGAAAACAACTTTGGTCATAGGCATACCACTGGGGCAAGTGAAGGTAACCACATAAGCAACAACTGATCCCTAAAATGTAAGAGTTCCTCGATCCATAGGCACCAAAATCCTGCAAAATCGCTGCACTGCAGTGCCTATATGATTATTCCTACTAAAAACTCTTAAATGTGAATGAGGAAACATAAATATAGACTCTGGGCTTTATCCTCACCTCTGATGCTCGGACTCTTTGCTTTACCCCATCGTACCCGTGTCGGACACTCGTCTTTTAGTATTGTCGACACGAGTCCGGCGGGGTAAACCAAAGAGTCCGAGCACCTTAGATCCTCACAACATATGAAGATATAGAATCCCCACACAATTAAGAGACTCCTTCACAGGAAGGTTGTTATGATCAAAGAAAGGAATGGGATTAAATTTTTTGGACATTTAAGCTTGATTCAGATACAAACTAGTTTTTAGCTTTTGTGTTCAATCAAATTATTTGACTATTGTGTGCAATGATTCTCATGTCATATCATATATCATTATTTCAACGTTCGAATGGCGAATATGACTGAGGTAATCATGGGTCATTTTTTATCGGTTGGGGTAGAACGCCTAAGGACAATTTAGTGGACTGGGAGAATGGAGAAGGTTGGTCGGCCTAAGGATGAACGGAATCCTGGGTTTGGGAACTTGGTTTTTAGGAACATTTACCGGGTAAGCTAATGGTTGTGTGAATCCCTTTGGAACCACACTCTCTTTGGCATAAGGTTAGCAATAACAAGTATGGAATTTAAATCAATGACTAGGATACAGGTATTTCAACCTTTACTACTCATACAACTCCTTTAGTTTATCTTTATCATGCTTTCATTTTTTTTTTGATAGGAAAAGAAGATTATATTAGAAGAAGATCAAAGTACAAAAGGATGGACAAGAAGTCCATCAACAAGGAGAAAAGAAAAGGCATAAAAATAAAAGAAAATGCACAACTATAACATTGAACTAAGGTAGCTCTCCAATCTCTTCTCAGACCACCACCACCAACAACAAAGCCTTGGTCCCAAAATAATTTGGGGTCGGCTAACATGAATTCTCATATGGAATAAGAAATAGGTGGGAAAAATATATTTAGAAAATGAAAAGAAGAGAAGAAGAAAAAAATAAAAAAAATGATAATAAAAGAATAAATATATAATAGATATGGGAATGAAAATAGTAGTAACAAAGTTTGCTTAGTCTTTCCCTACCCCATCACTCACATGAATTTTCGCCCCCCACTCCGGCCTCTTAAACGTCATATTTTCATCAAATCCAAGTAAATTCATATCGTTTTCAATCACCCTAATCCAAGTTTGCTTGGGTTATCCTACCCCTCGTCATTTTATCACTTCTCCCCTCTTCAGACCTCCTAACCCGTGTATCAGTCTGTATCCGTCTCACGTGACCAAACCACCTTAGACGATTCTCCCTTATTTTATCCTAAATGAGCGCAACTCCTACTTTATCCCGGATCACCTCATTCCTCACTCGATCATTCCTTGTATTCCCACACATCAATCGTAGCATACGCATTTCCGCTACATTCATCTTTTGAACGTAACAGTGTTTCACGGCCCAAAGAGATGCCAGCGCCACCATTTTATCCCACAAAAGATGCATTATTAAGCAATGATTTTTAAAGATTCTCGCATTCCTTTCCAACCAAATGCACCAACAAACTGCAAAGACTCCACAATTCCACAAGCTACAAGCATCTCTACCGTGGCCAAACACTTTAAAACGAATAAAAAAGACGAGTCCATATATGACGAGCTAAGCTGCAGTGAAAAAAGCGATGGTCATGAGTTTCATCAGATCTTTGCAATTCACACACCAATAGGCTAAAGACATTTTTTAGGCATGCGTTTGCAGTTTGTCACTGGTATTGAGTTTATTAAGCACTAAAATCCACATAAATGCTCTAATCTTGAAAGGAGACTTGGATTTCTATACTCTAACTCAATGAATCCCTGTGCAAGCCACTTGAATTTCCCTACATGAATTGTCCACCAATTATCAGTGTTAGTCTTTCTCTGAAGTACTTTCTTGTGAAATTTGTATTAAGTCTTAAAAACATTGATGTAAGAAATATATCATTTTGGTTTTTCACCCTACTAGATATTAGAAATAGGCATAGGCCTCATGGAAATGTTTTAAATGTATAATGGATAAGTTTATTTCTCAAGTATCTGTTCTAAACTAACACACCATTCAATTTTTTTTTGGCAGATGTAGATTAAATATTATAACACGGGCAAATGTCTAAAATAAATAGTTTCTGCTTATATCAGAAGAGCTCTTAGTGATGCCACCCTTGTACACGAGGCTATATAACAAAAGTGAACCAGAAGAAAAAGACATTGCTCCTCCTGGAGCAAATAGTTATGCATTATATACTCTAGTTTATTAACCAAAATTCATCTATAAAGCAATAGCAAGTTTCTTAGATCGATTAGTTCCTTGCCAAGCTGAAGTTGAAGCTTTAGTAGTTTTCAGCATTAACCTTTTGCATTGAGAATTCCAGTTCTTATAGGTTCCTCCTATTCCTCTCCATCCACGAAAGCGTACGAGGTTCTTATATAGATTAGTTCCTTGCCAAGCTGAAGTGGAAGCTTTAGTAGTTTTCAACATCACCAAGCAATCTGATCATTTTGCAAGTCATTATCCATGAATTAGAAAAAAATTTCAAAATTAAGTTAAAAATGAAGCACCTTACAAATAACAAACTTTGATTTCCTTGATTGATCAACTTGCAATTAGTACTACAATGCTAAATTGTAGTTATAGACATTGTTCAATCAAACCAACAAACTTCCAACAACCTCCTATCCACGTGAATCAATAGGATAATGACAACTAGGATAAGACTAACAAACTAGCAGCAAATTATTATTAGTGTAACAAACTAGTAACAAACTCTTACAAGAACAAGTAACTGTGCAACTAGTTTAAGATTAAGATCTTGGAGTTGTCACTCGACATCCTTACACATAAAACACAGAAGGCAACTAATTTAGTTAAGATGGCCGATCCCCTTCTTCTAGATTTGTCCTGAAAAAGGCACATAGAAGAGGAGACTATAAGGTAACTATTGATATGATTAGTAGTTTTGCTACCATATTGAAATGAAAGTCTGGTACAAAAAGAACATTAAAAAGAGTAAGGTTATTTGATAAATGAACTGTTGCTTTACAAGTTATTTGAGATGTCTTTCCATTTGGAAAATGAATAATGGAAGAATTGGCCAATAGGTATATGGTTGACTAGATTAACATAAGAGATAGTGATATGATCAGTGGCTCCAATGTCAATGATGCATGAATTGATGTTAATTTACAGCTGGCTGAATGGACTTACAAAACTGGAATGCACAGAGGACTGCCAAATAAGTTTCAGGACTTTCAACAACATGAATTTTTCCATTTTGAGTTCCATTACGACTTCAGGGAATTATTGAATTTTTCCAATATGAGTTCCATTATGACATCAGGGAATTTATAAGGAAGGACATGAACCGCTGATACATTGGATATAAGATGGCTGACCTTAGTTTCCAGAAGCACTACCAATGTTAGTAGCAGGAACAAGAGTAGAATTATTACAGTTCTGAGTAGCAAGATCAGCGACAATTGAATGATTTGTAGTCTTTAACCTATGGTTGGGCATTCTTGATAGGTCAGGCTTAATACCAAACAGCTTATGACCTTCAGGGTATCCACTGAGAAAGAAACACATGCCCTAATTACTAGAATTCCCAGGACAAAGGTCACACAAAAAAATTCTTTTTTGATATTTGAACTTCTTTCTTTTGGGGATCTATATAGAGGCTTGCTCAAAAGAGCAGTGGATACATATGAGGAAATAAAATTAGTAGCATTGTTAAAGCATTTCCTTTGGCTCTCTTCTTGCAGTAAGATAGTAACTGCTTGAGACAGAGATGGTAAAGGAGACATTCCCTGCCATTGTTTGAGTTTAGCTTCATGTTTTCTGTATTTTTTTCTTTCTTTATAGATGGACCCTTTGTCCATCCTATGTAATTTGATCTTGTTTTAATAATTTTTTTTTCTCATAAAAAGAAGAAGAAGCTAAACTTGTCAGAAAGGCCCATAAAGAACGGTGTAAGTTTGACCAAATGGTCATACTCATCTTGCTGTCTAACAGCTCCTGAAGTGAAAGTTTGAACTGTGCACACTTAGTAACTTGAACAAGACTTATAAGTTCATCCCATAATCCACCAAACTTGGTGAAGTATCCATCGTAAGGTATCTTCTGATTACAAAGAGTGTCATCCTTGATTTCCTTGGCATATCTCTGAGTGTTATCCCATATTTCCTTGGCAAGAGTAAAATAAACAATTTTTGCCTGACTTCAGATTTAACAGTACTCAATAACCAAGAAGCAACCTGTTACATCTTTCCCACGCAAAAAAATATTTTGACTGAATTGAGTGCTTCCTTGCCCAGCAGACTGTATCCCCAATGTAATAGTGTGATAAGACCTTCAGAGCATCTTGAATAGATCTCTCCCTCCCACACTCACCCACACACACTCACACTCACACACAGACACACACACTCACCAACTCTCACACGTAACCTGTCTGGTTTGTCACCCTTGTGATCTGTTATGCCAAGTATGCCTAGTCCAGCACACTATATCCCTATTGCGGAAGTCACATTCTATGATTTTGATCATCTGTTAGGCATCCTTGAGGCATAGCATAACTACGAGATGATGATATATGCAATATGATATAAACAAAGTAAATATATTTATCTGCTTCATTTTAGTTTTGAGATTATGGAGTTCTGTCTAATCTCAACTTTATCATTTTACTGAGTTTGTTTGGACTTTGACGGACCTCTTTAGATAGATTGAATAATGCCCATGTGATGAATTATCCTGTTGCGCATGCCAATTCTATCATCATCTTGTTTGGCTTTTGATACACTCACACACAGCGTATATATGTATATAATCATGTAAATAGCTGTTATTCTTTTATCCAAAATGCGATTTAATCCTCTGTAGTTACCCGCATCATCATTTTTTTTGTCACATTAAAATTCTCCATTATCATAATGATGTTCATGTTGCAAGCCGTTTCCTTGGATGATCTTTAGAAGGGGTCTATCAATGTAAAGATTGGCTCCCTTGAATTAAATATTAATTCAGTAAGTAATATTAACATTGTTTTATATAAAAAAAGGGAATATATTACTTGGCTTTGTCTTTTAAAAAAGTAACATATAATTGACTTTGTCTTTCATGATCACAGGTGGAGACAATTTTGGACAAAGAAAACTTTACACTAGAGGAGCTTCTAGATGAGGATGAAATAATTCAAGAATGCAAAGCTCTTAATAGCCGACTTATCAATTTGTAAGGGCCATAGTTTAAGCAGTGTTTATTCATTACTTGGTTTCTTCTGCTATGGGAAGCTTGTCAACAGTATATTACCACATTGAAAACTTCTTAACTCTAATAAGAAGGCTGCAGTCTAGTTGATTCTTGTTGTATGAATTTGCCATGCTTATTCCTCTTTTTATTAAACAATACTAATCCGTACAAATCTTTCGTTCGGACCGAAAAGAAAGTTTGTTGGGAAATAGAAGACAAACATTTTGTACCACTGCCCTCTAAGATTGTTCCAAGGAAGGGTGATAAGGACGACTATACTTATTTTTGAGGAGGGTACCTTCTCTCAACATAGATTCTAACTTGGTCTGTAACTATCTCTTTCTTTTTCTTTTTATAAAACAGATCTTTTTTGAGACAAAGAAGTTGATACACAGTTGAAATTACCCGATCCGTGGCCGGACGGCATCTCGCGCTGCGCGGTCGTGCTGCGTTTTCGTTTAGAGTCGCCACGCCGTTTTGATTGTGCCCAAAACATTGAGAAAATGCTTGTTTTTGTTTTGTTTTGTTGTGTGATGAGTGATGAGATTTTTGAGTTCGGAGGTCAGGTTACGCAGGTTACGCCTCGGGAAGAGATATTTGAGCTCACCCGAGTCGCCTCGTATACACGAGTCTTTCAATACCCTTCTTTCTTTAAATGTTCTATGTGTGTGTGCTTTTAAAAATGCATTTGAAAATGATGTCTACATTGCAAATGATATATTTAAACATAAATATTTAAATTAAAACAGTAAAATGAGATTCAGAAGGAAATCGTACCAATGTTGGTTTGTGTCTATCTTCCGCGGGGTAATGTGTTTGGTTTGAGGGTGAATAGGGTTTTTGGGACGTCGGGGGTCGATTAGGACGGACCGGGATTGACCGGGATCGACCGGAATCGCTTCGGGAGGACTTCGGAGCGCCTCGAGAGGGCTTTGGAGCACCTCGGGAAGGCTCGGGAGGCCTCGGGAAGGACCGGAAGAGGCCGAGATTGCCCCGGGATGGCTCGGGATGCCTCGAGACGGTTAGGGATGCCTCGGGACGGACCGGGGTCGCCTAGGGAAGGACCGGGTTCGATCGGAATCGCTTCGGGAGGACTTTGGAGCGCCTCGATATGGCTTTGGAGCACCTTGGGAAGTCTCGGGAGGGACCGGAAGAGGTCGGGACGCCTTAGAGAGTTGCCTGAAGGCTGGGGGAAGAGAGGAGAGAGTTGAGGTGTGAATGAAATGGGAGGGGGAGCCTTCTATTTATAGGCCCCAAAAAACTGCAATATGGTCGTACGGACCTTTGTGTCATTATCAGTTTTTTGGGTTTTCTGGATTTCAGGGAATATTGTGGACTTTGTGGAGATTTTGTAATTATTTTGGCGTGTTGACATAAGTGTCCGTACGGACCATTCTTGCTTTGCAAAGTGGTCCGTACGGACCATTATATCAACTGCCATTTTTTGTTATTCCTGCGAAGTCCTTGGGTTTCCTTTTATCCCTGAAAGGTCCTTCCTTGGTTTGGCTGGTGGTTTTGGACCTTTTGGACGTTACGGGTCTTCGGGATCACGAATGCGTGAGTCCTCGGTGTTTCCCGTATGCTCGGATGGAGAGCGGTCCGGATTGGGGTACTTACAGAAGCCCCTCGGCGACGTCACTTATGAAGGAAGTGGGGTCGTCGATAAAAATAAGGGTCCCGATCTGGACCGCTTGTTGGTAGAGAGAAGATGATCGTGTTGGTCGGGTGGCTATGGACGTGGTGGTGTCCTGAGGTGACCGCTTAGGTCGGATGGTTGTGGACGTGGTGGTGTCCTGAGTTGAGTTTGTCGTGCATGAGGATGTGGTGGTGTCCTGATGTGACCGCTTGGGTCGGATGGTTGTGGACGTGGTGGTGTCCTGAGGTGACCGCTTGGGTCGGATGTGAGGACGTGGTGGTGTCCTGAGGTGACCGCTTGGGTCGGATGGCTGGACCCTTTGGTAGGATTCCTACGTATCCTGAATGGGAATCAAGCCTGATCGTAGTTCGTGTGTGAGGTGGCCGCTTGTGTCGAGTGACTGAGGACGTGGTGGTGTCCTGAGGTGACCGCTTGGGTCGGATTTCACCTACGTCCGCGGGGACTCTAGGTGGGTGTCTGTGCCCATCCCGGAGCAGGCTCCTGCCGCTTACCGGGTTGATCCAGATGCTGTGGTGAGTTTGTTTACTCTTTCCTTTTTTGGCATCTTGTTCTGTATTTCTCTCTTTTGTCGAGTATATTTTTTTTTTGCTGAGCATTTCTTTTGTTGTTTGTTGTGCAGGTCTCGGGGCGGACCGTAGATGTGCTCACCCGCCTGTATGTGGGGCCGAGGGCTTTTACGAAGAAGCTCTTAAGGAGGATGTCCTGCGGGTCTTCGCGGAGTGCGGCGGCTTTTGAGCCAATTCCTTCGAGGAGGTCCGTGGATACTCCTTCGAGGGCTGAGGCGGACCCACAGCCTGAGATGCCGGCTCGGGAGCGGCATAACTACGATGTGGGGACTTCTTCGGAGGGCCGGAGGCCGCGAACCATTCACCATTTCCCTCCGTCCAGTGCGCAGGGTGAGGGTTCGTCCTCACTTCCCTTCTTTGATTCTTTTGCCGATCTCACTTCTTCGGACTATCTGGACTACTTGATCGAGGAGGGGGTCGAGCTTTCCGACAATGAGGAGGCCGCCGGGTTTGCCGAGATGCAGGTTCCCGTCGGGCGAGGGTGATGGTGAGGATTCGGAGGAGTAAGACTCCTCTTTTGTTTTTCTTCTTTTTTGTATTGGTATCTGTAATAAAATAGTTGTATTTGGCGAACAAAGCATTTTATTATTGTGATTTAATGAATTATTTGTGTAATTCCGCGAGGACTGGCCGAGGAATTGTTTCTAGTTTATTTTATTTTTGTGCATGTCGCATGAGCTGGGAATGCATTTGTGTTTAGTGTATGGGGGCTGGCAACAACTTTGGCAGGGTTTTTGAGCAGTCGGGTGCAAAAATCCTGCTGCGGGCAGCAACTGTTTTATGGTTGCTGAAAATTTAGCCAGGGTGCAAAGTGGTTCGTACGGATCACTCATGCATGCAAAGTGGTCCGTACGAACACTTCTTGCTTTTGGAAAGGGGATAAGATTTGCTGAAAATCTGGATTTCCCTCGTGGCAAGCGCACTTCCTAGAGCGGCTCAAGACGTGGATGAGGCACCACATGAAGCACAACAATTGGGCTTTTGAGGTGAGATTTCAACTCCGCTCCGTTTGGTCCCTTAAGGAGTTAGTTCCTGATTGGGAGTTGTTGCGGGCGGCCGCAAGATTCTGGGATGTTAGGAGGCATGTGTATAGCTTCTCCTACAACGAAGTCACGTCCACCTTTGAAAATTTTCGGACTTTGCTTGGAGGACCGGAGGTGGAGGCTATCTCGCTTCCTTTGGTTGGGGGTGCGACCGTGAGCGTGAAGCTCGCATACTTTCTTCGGGCTTCGTTAGAGGAAGCACAAGGTATGTCGTTTGATTCTGGTCACATTGATATTTCTGCACTGCCCGAGAGATTTATGGGTGATGACGAGAGTGATGTCTCGTGGAACGCGTTTGCTTTATGCGTGATAGCAACGCTTTTCATGGTCAGCTCCTTTGGGGTATGTGACCGCGCCTTGTTGGATGTGGTAGGGCATTGCCGAGCCAGTGAGGATGTTGCTCCTTTGGTTTTGGGGGAAACCCTTCACGGCATTGATCGCTTGGCGATGGGGGACAGGTTCATGCGAGGGGGAAGTCCCGTTTTGCTCACCTTGTGGTTGCGAGAGAGGCTTCAAGCTATGCCTGTGTCTCCGTCGTCTTTCAGTCCGTGGACGTTTGCTCAGCGGCCTCTTGTCTTGGATATGGATCAGCCAGCTTGGGAGAGATGGATGACTCACCTTGGCTGCATCAGATCCGTTGGTGGGTCCCTCACTGGGGAATTGAGACTAGGAGGGCCTTTCAGGAAGGTTCCTATGTTGTCAGAGTTCCGGGGTTGTCTTGGTCCTCTTTCAATATCCCGTCGCTCGTTTCTCGACAGTTTGGAATGACGCAGGAGCCTTTGCTGGGCTGGAACGACATCGCCACCATGGAGGTAGCTTCTTTCTCTATGACAGATCCAGATGCCTTCCTTTTCTTTCTGAGGGTATGGTAGTATTTCGCCTTCCCTCCTGTGGTACTCCTTAGACGCCGGGAGAGCTTTGTTTGACCACCGAGTACCTGGATTGGTACGAGCAGCATATCGGGCAGACCCAAATGATTTTGGGGAGCAGGCGCGAGGCGATTCTGGGGCAAGATTTCTGTCTCAGCTACAGCCTTAGGAGTGCAGATGCTTGGGCTAACCATCAGGATGTCACGGGGGACGCTTTGTTTGACTACGAGACCAGAGTTGACCGACTGGCGGAGAGAGATCCCCTTTTGCAAACTCGCAGGGAAGAGATCCGAGCCGAGGCACAGGCGAATGAAGCTCTGCGAGCTACTGAATTGCTTGACTCTATAGGGAGGACCCCTGATCTCGGAATGAGGGAGACAGAGCTAGATCACGTGGAGCGAAGGAAGACTTGCCGAGGACGAGGGAAGAAAGGAAAGTGGCGAGGGACAAGCGCGAGTGGCGCGGAATGACCTCCTAAGTATCCACTCATTGTCATTGCAGACACATTATTTGTTAAATGTATTAAGTTGTCTTTTAGCATGTTGTGAGCTTGAGAGTAGACCGTGCTTATACTCATCAAGAAGTATTTTAATTGTTGTGATTTGTGATTTACTTTTAAAGCTTTGTCGAGACGCAAAATCTCTTGCTTGCTTTTTGTCTGGGCCTTGGCGGCTTCCAGTGTTTGGATTTTTTTTGTATTTTTTTGGATCGAACCAGTCTGAGCCTTGATGGCATCCAATTTTTTTGGATTTTTGTGTGTTTTAGACCGAACCAATGAAGGCTGCCTACGTTCCCCCCAGACTGAGGGGCTCAGGCTTCCGTAGTTCGACACTCTTTTTTGTGAGTGAAGGGGAGACGGAAAAGTCGATATTCTTTCGGTGAAGTATCGGCGAAGTTTGCTTCCGTTGACTGGATTCATGAAGGGATTTCCGTCCAGGTCTGTTAGCTTCATGGCACCTCTGGAGAAAGATCTTTTGGACCACGAACGGGCCGATCCATGTTGGTTCCCATTTCCCAAGCGGGTTGGTTCGGGTGGGAGGCTTTTCTTTGAGCACCAGATCGCCTTTCCTGATGTCTCGGGATTTGACTTTCTTGTCGAAAGCCCTAGCCATTCTGCTTTGGTAGGCTCGAATGTGTTTCATGGCCTTTAGTCGGCGTTCATCTAGCAGGGCCAACTCGTCGTGCCGACTTCGGAGCCATTCCACTTCGTTGATTTCGTTTTTCAACAACACTCGGAGTGATGGGATTTCCAATTCAACGGGCAATACTGCTTCCATCCCATAGGTCAGGGTGAATGGGGTTTCTCCCGTGGCGGTCCTGACTGATGTTCGGTAGCCCCAAAGTGCCAGGTGCAGCTTCTCGAGCCAATCTCGTCCTCGTATGGTCATTTTTCTGATGATCCTTTCGAGGGTTTTGTTTGCTGCTTCTACCGCGCCGTTAGTTTGCGGCCTGTAGGGAGAGGACTTATGGCGTGTGATCTTGAATTCGGCCAATAGTCTGTCGCATTCTCCTTCGAAGTGAGATCTGTTGTCAGATATGACCTCGTTCGGGATGCAGTATCGACATATGATGTTTTCTTTGAAGAATTGTGCGACCTTAGAAGTCAATACTTTGTATGACTTGGCTTCGACCCATTTTGTGAAGTAGTCGATGGCTACCAAGACGAACTCGTGGCCGTTGCTGTCGGGCGGAGCGATCTTCCCGATGACGTCGATTCCCCAAGTGGCGAAGGGCCAAGGAGTTGTCATGCAGTAGAGATCATGAGGGGGAAGATGGTTAAGGTTGGAGAAGCGCCGGCACTTGTCGCAGCTTCGGACAAAGTGGATGCAATCTGCCTCCATGGAGATCCAGTAGTAGCCCATTCGAAGAATGATCTGCATCAGGGCTCTGACATTCATGTGGGGACCGTAAGCCCCATTGTGGACTTCGTTCATGAGCTCATTTGCTTTTACCTTGCTGATGCAGCGGAGGAGTGGTCCTTGGTAGCGTTTCTTGTATAGCATGTCCCCAAGGATGACAAAGTGAAAGGCAAGGCGTTTTAGGGCCACGATGCTCTTGGCTTTGATTTCTTCTTTGTATTTGCCTTCCTCGTTTATGAAAGAGGTTTCCCCGTTTTTGAGGTATTGGTAGATTTGGTTGTACTAGGGCTCATTGATTGGCTCGGGCTCTGCTTCGATTTCACAGCAGTAGGCGGGAATTTCCTTCCTTCCCACTTTGAATGGCTTTACCACCTTCCCTTCGGGGATCTCTACAAGTGAAGCCAAGGTGGCTAGGGCGTCTGCAAATCGATTCCGGTCTCTTGGCAAGTAGTGGAAGGTGACCGCTTTGAATTGCGTGATGAGGTCTTCCATGCATGCATGGTATTTTTGCAAGCTCGGGTCTATCGTTTTCCATTTGTTGAAAACTTGATTGATGATCAAGGCTGAGTCTCGTAGACCTCTAACTCTTGGACATTTCTTTCGAGGGCGGCCTCTAGTCCGACAACGCATGCTTCATATTCAGCGACATTGTTGGTTACCTCGAAGTTTAGCTTTATGGCGATTGGGGTGTGCTCGTCTTTTGGGCGACCAAGAGCATTCCAATGCCATTTCCTCTTTTGTTGGCTGCTCCGTCGAAGAAAAGCTGCCATCGATTCTCGCCTTCAAGTGCGAAGATTCCTTCGTCTGGAAATTGTGGTTCGGGACCTTTGGCTTCGTCGGTTGGGAAGTCGGCCAATTGTTCGGCCATTACTCGTCCTTTGATCGACTTCTGATTTACGTATTTGATGTCAAACTCCGCCAGGAAGAAAGACCATTTGGCTAGTCTCATTGACAGTGATGGTTTGTCGAAAAGGTACTTAATCAGATCCATTTTGGAGACCAGGTGCACTGTGTGCGATTGCATGTAGTGTCGCAATTTTCAGACGACCCATACTAGAGCTGCGCAGGTTTTCTCTAGGGTGGAGTAGTTGAGTCGCTGCCTTGGAACTTTCGGCTGACGAAGTAGTGGCATTTTTGACCTTTGACTCTTTCTTTTTTTGGCATATCATGTCTCCAACTGCGGTGTCGGTCACAGTTAGTTATATCAAGCTTCTCCTCGTGGGGAGGACAGAGGATCAGAGGACTCACAAGGTACACCTTTATCTTTTCGAAGGCGTCTTGGCATTCCGGGTTCCACTCGATGTCCGCATTCTTTTTCATTAGTCGAAAGATCGGCTCGCACATGGAAGTCAGCTGATTGACGAAGCGGCTGATGTACTGCAGGCGGCCCATGAAGCTTTTCACTTCTGTTTGGGGTTGTGGTGGTCTCATCTCGATTATGACCTTGATCTTTTGAGGAGCAATTTCGATGCCTCGTTCTGTGATCATGTATCCTAAGACTTTGCCTCGGATTACTCCGAATGTGCATTTGGCAGGGTTCAACCTCATTGAATGCTTTCGAAGGCGATCGAAGAACTTTCTTAGGTCGATGAGGTGTTGTCCGTCTGATACCTTTGAGTGGATGATCATGTCGTCGACGTACACTTCGATCTCTTTGTGGATCATGTCGTGGAAGAGTGCGGACGCTGCCCGTTGGTAGGTAGCCCCAGCGTTCTTTAGTCCGAACGGCATTACCGTATAGTAGTAGGTTCCCCAGGGGGTTGTTTAGGCGGTTTTCTCTTGGTTTTCTTTGGCCATCTTGATTTGATTGTAGCCGGCGAAACCGTCCACGAAGGACTTAACCTCGAAATTGGCCGTAGTGTCGACCAACATGTCTATGTTCGGTAGTGGAAAGTCGTCCTTGGGATTTGCTTTGTTGAGATCTCGGAAGTCCACTCAACAGCGTACTTTTCCATTGGCCTTGGTGGCCGTGACTGTTGGAGAGCCAAGTCGGGTATTCGATCACCCTTATGAAGCCGACGCGGAGCATCTTCTCGATCTCTTCCTTGACTTGCAAGGACCATTCTGGCTTGATTTGGTGTAGCTTCTGCTTGATGGGCTTAGCCTCGGGATTCAGGGGAATCCGATGTTCCACTATGGCTGGATCTAGGTCGGGCATGTCTTGGTAGGACCAAGCGAACACGTCCACAAATTCTTTGAGCAGTGCAGTCAATGCTTCTTGCTCGGTGCCGGTGAAGAAACTTCCGATTTGCTTCTCTTTAGGCTTTTCAGCTGTCCCCAAATTCACTTTGGTTAAAACCTCCTCGGCAGCTTGGGCCCGATTTTCCTCTCGTTTGACAACATGCTTAAAGATTTCTTTAATATATTGTTCGTTTAGTGTGTCTGCTTCTTTATCAAGTGAATCGTTATTAACTGTTTGTGATTTAGTTAATTTATCATTTGTTAAAGATGCAATGAGGGGATACTCGGAAAGGTCGAAACTTTCATTTAAAGCGTAAGGGAATACATTGTTGGCTATAAAGTCATAATCTTCCGGCGTAAGGCCATCAGATGACTCGAGAGACTCGAATTCAAAGACAACAGCCTCGGAATGTGTTTCAAATCTAGACTCTAGGACGCGAGGGGTTAGACCAAGCTGTTCAATCATTTCGTCCTTGCTAGCTGCAGGTCCGGAGAAGGTGGCCCAGTTGTTTAGTGGCATTGTGGATGGGCTTGAGAGGACGTGAGGGTCGAAAGGCTTCACGCTGCTGTCCCCAATCATGGCTATCACAGAGTTATCAGAAACAAAATCGATTAAGTCTGGTACTTCGATTTCTTCACTGAAAAGTTGTTGTAGCGAAGGCTCGTTCCAGGCATCGTCTGCGGAGTCTTCTTTTCTTGCCTTGGGCATTGTTAGCTCGAATACTGACCCGTCTCGCTTGTTTGTGGCAGGGGTGATGGCAGAAAGTTTTTCGAACTCTACCACAGAAGGGGTTTTCCCGAATCAAATTCATTGTGAATAGTGGTGGTGGTGGATCCCGGTATAGTTGGTGCGTTAAGGAATGCTCTCCTGACGGGGTTTGGCTCGAGGCCTCTGAACCTCTCAAGGTTTTGTTGGAGCTTCTTCCATTTGTCCATTGTTGCCGACCAATCTTGTTTGGCGTTGATCAGCTCTGTCCTCTTCTTCATGTCTTCATTCAAATTACCGGTTTTCTTTGTGAAGCATCGGGCCATGTCGAAGCTGTAGGGACGGAGGTCGGACGTTGCGTACGAGCCTCTTTTGTCAATAACTGAGCGTTTTCCGCGTCCAGCTTTTCTGTCCTCCGCAATATCTTTGGGGGTAGGGACGTACCCTAGGCCACGACGGGTAGTTTGTTCTTTGACCTTGATGATCTTATGGGTGCCTTGATGGTGTTTCCCCAAATCGAGCCCCGGAATATAATTCATTAGCTTCATCATCTTCATGGGAGGAGGAATCCGGTCCCAAGTCAGGGGGAGGTCTATGTGGCACACTTGGGCTTTCGGGCTTTCAACCGTGAATCCTGTCAACATCATGCCTTCGTCGTCATGCTTGATTTCCAGGACTGGGATGCCATTCGTGTTTGTCCCTTCTGTAGTCACACTGTCCGCGTAAATGGTGGTGAGATCGCTTCCTTGAACGAATTTCACGCATTGGTGTAGAGTGGATGCCACTCCATTTATTTGGTGCAGCCAAGGCCGGCCCAAGATGGCGGTAAAGGTGATCGGGATATCGATAACCCGGAAGTCTGTTGGCATCATCTGTTTTTCGAACCACAGATTCAGAGTGGCTACTCCCAAAACCGAGCGAGACGTTGAGTCATAAGCTTTGATCGTCTGAGCTGATGGCTTTAGATCGGTCGGCTTGATTCCCAACAAGTCCATCATTTTGGCAGGGAGGACATTTATGGCCGATCCTCCATCTACCAAGACCTGAGTAAGGTGACGCTCGTCGAGTTGAACGGTGACGTAGAGAGGCTCGTTATAGTTAGTCCCAAATTTCAGCAGATCGAGCTCAGTGAAGGTAATGATGTTACCGTAGTGAATATTGCCGATCATTTGAACTGCCTCATCCGAGGTTACATTGATTGGAACCATGGTCCGGGCTAGACTTTCTTTCAGCTTGAGCTTGTGAGGATAGGAGGAAGTGAGTAGGGACCAAAGGAATATGTTAGCTTGAGTGCACTTGAGCTGGGTCAAGATCGGGTCTTCAGCCTCCGGGTCAAGTACTTCAGCTTCCCTGGCGTAGGGGCCTTTCTCGGTTCGAGGCTCAGGTATGGCCGGCCTTTTGTCTGTCCTTGGAGGATTTACTGGGATCTGGCCGGAACGCGCCAGTACGTTTATTTTCGGCTTTACTCCTTCGCTTGTTTCTTCCAATTCTGTCATGGGAGGGCCCTGGTTAGCGTACGGCTAAACATCGCACCTTAGTAATGGACATTGTCAAGACACTCATTCGTCACTTGATCGTAGAGCCTTAATGCTACGCAAGTCTTCATGTCGTTGGCCAGCTCGACAGCGGCTCGCTTCACAGCTACGGCATCGCCAATCTGCGACAGGCAGCATTTTGGCGTCTTAACGCTATGGTCGCCAGATTTCCTTAAAAAACACCATTTTTTGGAAATTTTCGGCTTTACTCCTTCGCTTGTTTCTTCCAATTCTGTCATGGGAGGGCCCTGGTTAGCGTACGGCTAAACATCGCACCTTAGCTCATTTACTGTTATTGCCTTTGTTGGGGATTGGATGACTGCTTTGATATCCTCCGAAGATAAAGGTTGGGGTGTCAGGACGCTTGGACCGTTGGTTGCTGTGCGGAGCTTGTCCCAGCTTATCATGGAGCAGAAATGGCCATGATCTTGAGTTGAGTTAGGCTGAGGAGATTTGTTGGAATAAATGACATAGTAGTCAAACTTTCCAGAAGGTTCTCCTAGGGTTCCAACTGTGGGATCACCAGCTTTATACCTCTTTTTCAGTTTTTGTTAAGAAGAGGATTTTCTCTTTCTTGGGGGACGGTCCCCATTTATCTCATCTTGGAAATCATCATCTAGACAAGCGGGGCAGTCGCAAACATCCCACCAAATGTGCTTGACAGTTTGTGGTGGTCTCGGAACCTCGGGGCATTGACTTGGCATGTCCTTCCCTGGCAGGCCTTGTGACATCATGTCGTAGCTACGGGGCTCGTATAGAGGCAAGGGATTAGATCCCAGGGTAATTGAGAGACTCTGGGATCTGAGGGAGCGGGCACGTCTTCCTTTTCCACGGGAGCTCCAGCTGGCTGGGGGGTGGCTAATGTTCCGAAATGATGCATGACACCTTCAATCCAAGCCTGCTGCTCGCCTTGACGTTTTTCAAGAGCTCTGAAAGCTTGCCAAACTTCTTCCATCGTTTGGAAATTTCCCAGGGGCGGAGTTCCGTTTCCCTCACTGTTATCTGTCGACCCTGTCATGGGAGAGTGACGGACTGCTCTGACGCCTGAATCGGAAGGGCTATCGGACCTTGCGACTTCGACACTGAAAAGACGGCTCCCCGGGACTCACAACCACTCTCGATTCGCTGGAAGGGGCGAAAGGCAAGGTTTAGACTTGGGAGGGCTTTTTGGATGAAGGGGGAATGCTAATGCGACATGCAGTTTCCTCTTTTTTATTTTTATTTTTTTGTTGTTTTAATTTACTTAAAACATGTTTCCTCAGAATCCTAAATGAGTTGGAAAAGATTGCTCTTCTTTTTCACAACTAATCTAGATCCTGGGTCAGTGTAAACCATCACTACGACTATAAGCCCCTCGTTTTGCACCTGTATTTCGACCTCCCAGGGTGGACAGCCCCGGGTGAGGGTCCTATAGGGCAAGTGGTTTCCACCGGCCAAAAAAAAAACGAACCTAAGGACCGAGCCTGTCATGTTCCTTTTAATGCGTCTGCTATGCGAATAGTGAACGCAGCCGGTACTTAAAGTCAAGATCGAGTCGAGAGTTTGACATGACCTCTCTTTACTTTACTTGCGCAAGGGTTTTATGACTTTAGGTTTTGGCTAGGTCATATTGTCATGGACGACGTATTAAAGGCTTGATGACATGATGTCATGTGGGCATAGACGTATATCTGGTACGGATCATTGTCTGGGTGTAGCTTTAGAAATCAAGATCAGGTCAAGATTTTAGCATGACCTTTCATCTCCTTGCTTGCGCAAGAGATCTTGATTTTTGGGCTTTGACTCAGATAATGGCCGACATGGGATATGTATCCAGGCTTTATGACACGGACTGGGTCAAAAACCAATTGAGTCTGGACAGAGTGTGACACAAGAGTGCATGGTTGACACTGGCTAGGATGGGAAGTTTGGAATGATCCCGTGCGCGCTCAAAAGGCATAGGAACACCAATTGAACTGCATCTGAGACCATCCTGGGTTTGGGGTTGTAGTGTGCAGTGTACAGGATAAGAGTGCGCGTAGTGTGCGGTCACTAAAATTCTTTTTCCGAGTAAAATAGAAAGTTTTGCAGAATGTATTTTAAAAGTATGTACACAGGTGTATTATGATGCATTTTTTTTGTATTTTTGAATAAGCAAAAAAAGTAAAGCACACGCACACACACACAACAGTTAAAAAAAAGGATAAAAATGAAAGTTTGACCATCATCATTGTTTTTAATTTTTTTTTTGTTTAAAAAGTTTTTAAAACAAAATGTCCCCAGCAGAGTCGCGAAATTATCGGATCCGTGGTCGGACGGCATCTCGCGCTGTGCGGTCGTGCTGCGTTTTCGTTTAGAGTCGCCACGCTGTTTTGATTGTGCCAAAAACATTGAGAAAATGCTTGTTTTTGTTTTGTTTAGTTTTGTGATGAGATTTTTGAGTTCAGAGGTCAGGTTACGCCTCGGGAAGAGATATTTGAGCTCACCCGAGTCGCCTCGTATACACGAGTCTTTCGATATCCTTCTTTCTTTAAATGTTGTGTGTGTGTGTGCTTTTAAAAATGCATTTGAAAATGATGTCTACATTGCAAATGATATATTTAAACAGAAATATTTAAATTAAAACAGTAAAATGAGATTCGGAAGGAGATCGTACCAATGTTGGTTTGTGTCTATCTTCCGCGGGGGAGTGTGTTTGGTTTGAGGGTGAATAGGGTTTTTGGGACGTCGGGGGTCGATTAGGATGGACCGGGATTGATCGGAATCGCTTCGGGAGGACTTCGGAGCGCCTCGGGAGGGCTTTGGAGCACCTCGGGAAGGTTCGGGAGGCCTCGGGAAGGACCGAAAGAGGCCGGGATTGCCTCTGGACGGCTCGGGATGCCTCGGGACGGCTCGGGATGCCTCGGGACGGACCGAGATCGCCTAGGGAAGGACCGGGTTCGATCGAAATCGCTTCGGGAGGACTTCGGAGCGCCTCGGGAGGGCTTTGCAGCACCTCGGGAAGGCTCGGGAGGGATCAAACGAGGTCGGGACGCCTTAGAGAGGTTCCTGAATGCTGGGGGGAAGAGAGGAGGAGCCTTCTATTTATAGGCCCCAAAAAACTGCAATATGGTCCGTATGGACCTTTGTGTCATTACCAGTTTTTTGGGTTTCCTGGATTTTAGGGAATATTGTGGACTTTGTGGAGATTTTTTAATTATTTTGACCTGTTGACATAAGTGTCCGTACGGACCATTCTTGCTTTGCAAAGTGTTTCGTATGGACCTTTATGTCAACTGACCATTTTTTGTTATTCCTGCAAAGTCCTTGAGTTCCCTTTTATCTCTGAAAGGTCCTTCCTTGGTTTGGCCGGTGGTTTTGGACCTTTTGGACCTTACGGGTCTTCGGGATCACGAATGCGTGAGTCCTCGGTGTTTCCCGTATGCTCGGATGGAGAGCGATCCGGATTGGGGTACTTACAACAGTATGGGCATAAGATATTGAATGTATGACCTATTTGTGTTTTTGCCAATTTTACGTATATATATATGGAAACAATGGTGTTTTGCACTCTTAATCTATCATGTTTCCTTTCTGATGGTGATTTTCCATTGTGGTGTTTTGTTATTAGTTGATTTGAATTCATACATAAAGCAAAAGCAATTGGATCATGGAATAGTTGTGAGCATACATTGTTTTGAACGTATGTGACCCAAGTTTTGTTTGATGTACAAGAAATCTCACTTGTTGGTTTAACATAATTTCTGTGACTTGGTGGATTTTCTTTATAGGGGTTTGGTTGATATTGCGACAGGCTGGATTAGTACTTGACCCTTAATATTCCTATTTATTTTGGGTATTATTATTATGCTATCTCGAGTTGCATTATGCCTAAGATTATAAATTTGGTAGTCCATGTTTGTACACTAACTTGAAGCAACCACTTCTCTTTTGCCAAGTTAATTCAATGAGCTACCAAAGCAACCCTCCCAGCACCCTTTGGCTCAAAATTATAGAAAAGAAGAGGCCGGCTGTCTCTGTGAAAGTAAACTTTATGCATTTATGTGTCAATCTCATGTCTTCATGGTCTTTGTTGCAGTTTGAGAGAGAGAAGTCAAGTTAATCAACTTGTCCGATACATAGTGGAGGAAGCTCCTGACGATGCTGAGAATGGGCGAACTTTTAAGTAGGTGTCTTTGGATGGACATTCATAATTTGTTTCCCGAATGCTCATGTTTTTGTGGAGTTTAATGTGTCAATGATTTTTGTCTTTACACTTGACACTCTGTTCGTCTATTGATTTTTTTTATAGGTTTCCATTTATTGCTTGTGAAATTTTTACCTGTGATGTTGATATTATACTCAAAACGTTGGTTGAGGATGAGGAGGTGAGAAATTTCATGAGTTTAAAGTTCACTTCCATTTCTTGGTTGTCTTGACTTTAACTGCTGTGTAAAATGTTTTTCATCTGTGCTTGCAGTTGATGAACTTGCTGTTCTCCTTTTTAGAACCAGAGCACTCTCATAGTACTCTATTGTCTGGTTACTTCAGTAAGGTATCTTCTATTTTGCTATAAGGCTAGTTTTATTTAATGTTTGCAGAGCATCTATTCCTCAGTTAGGGAGATACTATATTGTAGTTCCTTTTTAAAATATTTTTAACCTTTTCTTCTGTGCTTCCCTTTTTTGTGCATTATAATATTAGTTTTGCTGAAAAATGATGCCATGTTTTGATGTTCTAGGTTATTGTAAGCCTATTGGTGCGGAAGACAGTTCCTTTTATGACCTATATTCGTGTAAGTTTTACTTAATTTTGATAGTAAATTTATGTGAATACAATGTACTGAACTCTACCTGATATAATATCTGTATGCATAGTGGCCAACATATGCTGTTATTTTAATCTGTTGAATTCCAGTCTTGTTGCTACGCCTAGTGTTGAGAAGAGGGGGGGAGGGAGAAGGGGGCATCATAGCCCTTAAAAACTTGGGAAATGGGCCTGATCTTCGAGAACCTGAATTACTCTTGGGGCATATGGGTGTGCAGTTGGTGAATGCCAAAGGAGACAAAGTTAGGGTGGTGGTGGAAAGTCCTGGTAGTAGCCAAAGTGGTCAAATGAGGGGAATAAGAGAGCTGGTAAGTCTTCAGACTTCGGTGAATTATGAGAGGAGGGTCAGTTGCTAGGAGGCGGGGATATGGTGGGGGAGAGGAATCAACTTATCTTAGTTGTTGCCATGAAGATCCTGAGTTTTAATGTGCGTGGTTTACGCGAGAGAGGTAAGAGGCGGAAGGTGAGGGAGGTTCTTGTTCAAGCCGCCCCTGATGTGGTTTTGATTCAAGAGTCGAAGAGGGAAATTGTGGATTCTACCTTGATCAAAAGCATTTGAGTAACACGTATCAAATATTAGGGCAGTTTCTGGCCAAAGATCGTGCGCGACAAGGATTGATAGATTTCTGTTCTCTAATACTTGGGAGGAGGTTTTTCCCGTTCTAGTGCAGAGTGTTTTGCTAAGGTTGGGGTTCGATCATTTCCCCATTGTTCTTGAATCTAATCCTATAGGGTCGCACTCCTTTTAGGTTTGAGAATATGTGGTTGTCCCTCATCCGGGGTTTGTGGAGAGAGTGTCCCGGTGGTGGGCCGAGAGTCAAATGGAGGGTTGGCTAGGTTACGTTTTTACGAGGAAAATGAAGTGTCAAATGGAGGGTTGGGTAGGTTACGTTTTTACGAGGAAACGATAGATAAAATGGAGGAGGAAAGGTCTATCTCATATGGATTAATTTGTAAGAGATGTTCTTTAAAGAATGGGTTTGAAAAAATTCTTCTTCGAGAGGACATTAGTTGGAGGCAAAAAGCAAAGGCGAAGTGGGTGAGAGAAGGAGATTGTAAGTCTTAAGTATTTCCATTTGGTTGCTAATGGGAAGAAAAGACTAAGTTTAATAACAAAAATATAAAGGGAAGATGGGGTTCTGGTTAGAGATGTGATTACTGGCTTCTATCGAGATTTGTACAAGGAAGGCGAGTTGTATAGACCTCATTTAGAGGGGCTGGAGTGGGACCCGATTACAAGGGGGATGACAAAATGGTTGGAAGAGCCATTTGAGGTGAGTGAGGTGCGAGAGGCGGTGACATCTCTGGCAGGGGATGGCATCTGGTCAAGATGGATTTACCATGACATTTTTTTCACAAGATTCATGTAGACTTAATGAGCTCTTTCTCTGAGTTTTTTTTGGTAATTGTGTTATTTGTCAAAGCATCAACTCTACTTTCATCAGTTTGATTCCGAAGAAATATAGGTCTCGGAAGGTGTGGGATTTTAGGCCGATAAGTCTAGTGACTAGTGTTTACAAAATCATTACCAAGGTCTTTCCTAGAGACTTGGTGCTGTTTTGGGTAGTACCGTCACTAGTGCGCAATAGGCCTTTGTTGAAGAGCGACAATTGTTTGATGCAATTTTGATTGCTAATGAGGTGGTGAGATTTGAGATGTAGGGGAAGGAAAGGTTTGTGCTTTCGATTAGATTTTGAGAAAGCTTATGACAATGTCAATTGGGGTTTCTTAGATTGGGTTATGGAGAAGAAGGGGTTTGGGCAGAGGTTGCACAAATGGATTCAAGGGTGTTTAGCCTCCACGTCCTTAGTTGTTATTGTGAATGAGGACCCTAAGGGTTGATTTGATGCCTTGCGTGGATTTAGGCAAAGCGATCCAATGTCCCCATTTCTTCTTACCCTGGTTGTAGATGTTTTGAGCCGTTTGATTTTGAGGTGCGAGGGGGTCTTATGAGGGAGGAAATAAGGGTTTCTCATTTGCAATACGCGGATAATACCATTTTGTTTCTTTGAGGGGTTTCAGAGTTTCACTAACTTGCTTACGATCTTGCAAATTTTTGAGCATTACTCATGATTAAAGATTACTTGTCTATGTGCGGGTTAGCGGGGATTAACTTAGAAGCGCATGTTCTTGGCGAGTACGCCTCATTGATAGGATGCTCTATTAAGGATTGGCCTTTCACCTATCAAGGCCTACCTTTAGGAGGGCATTCTAGAAAGGAGAGATTTATGGATCCGGTGATGGAAAAAATTTCGAAATGATTGGACCGGAAGAGGACGGTTTTCTCTTTGGGGGGGTAGGATCACGCTCATAGAGGCTTGCTTATCGAGTATCCCCATAAAATATCTTTACCTGTTTAAAAAGCCACTTTGGGTAGCGAATAGAATTGAAGACACCATGTGTCATTTTTTATGGGTGGGGGGTGGAGACGGGCATAAGGATCATTTAGTGGCTTGGGAGAAGGTTGAACGACCTAAGGATGAAGGGAGCCTTGGACTCAGGAACTTGGTTTTTAGGAACATTTCTCTTGTAAGTAAATGGGTGTGGCGTTTTCCTTTGGAATCTCATTCTCTTTGGCACAAGGTAATTCAGAGCAAGTAAGAAATTCAATGAAATGGCTGGGATGCAGGTATCTTAACTTCTACTTCTTATGTAAGTCCTTGGAAATTTATCTATTCTTGCTTTCATTTTTTCAAATCTCATATTTGTTTACTTGTTAGGAATTGGGAGTGTATTCGATTTTGGGAGGATCATTAGATTGGAATCAGTCCTTTGTTAGTGTGTTGTCCTAGATTGTTTCAAATTTCCATCCAAAATGATTCCTTTTCATGGAATCCACATTTGAAATGTAATTGAATGACCGAGAATCACAGGAAATGGTGGCTTTACTTGAAATCCTGTTAGCTCATCGTGTTGTTTTCTGATAAGAGAGTATGGACCTTAGAGTCTCAAGGTAGATTCTCTTCTCGTTCATTCTTAATGTCTCTCATTCAGGTTCAAAATCTAGTCCTTTTTCCTTTGCATGATTTCATTTGAAAGTCTAAAGTTCCTTCAAAATTGAAACCAGAGTGAATCACATGATCACCTCTTCTTGCATTGTTCTGTTGCTTGGCGACTCCGGTGTGAGTTGTTTTCTATATTGGGGGAGTGTTGGAGTTGCCCTTTTACGGTGAATGATTTTCTTCAGATTTGCTTTGGGGGCTTTGGAAAGGATAAAGATGCAAGTAGATTATGGCGGTGTGGGGTCTTTGCAACATTGTGGTCCATATGACGATTCATGATAGTTGACCCCAACATTTTAGGACTAAGGCTTTGTTGTTGTTGTTGTTGTTGTTGTTGTTGTTGTGTGTGTGTGTGTATATATATTTCCTTATACGATGTAAATCTTAGAATTTGCCTTCTATCATGTACCAACCTGAATCTTTAAATTGTGTGGTCCTCAGGCTCATCAGGAAATCATAAAGAAGTTGGTTGAACTTATTGGAATTACATCTATTATGGAGGTGTGTTCTCTAAATTTGTGTTCATTATCCACGTGTAGAGCCTTTCTAATATGTCTTCTTGTACAGGTTTTGATTCGTTTGATTGGTGCTGATGAACATCTTTACTCCAACTATGTAGACTCAATGCAGTGGTTAGAAGATACAGATGTGTTGGAGCTTATTGTAGATAAGTTTAGCTCATCGGTGAGTTGTATCATAATCTGTTAAGATGGATCCACTAAAGCATTAGAAATTTCTTATCTTGAATTTATAAGTTGTGAAAGGCTCTTTCTCCCCGTTCGATGGTCTGTAGGATGTACTATTTGTCCAAGAGTTTGGTAATTTTTATCATTATTTTTTTATTTAATAGGACAATAATGGTGGTTGGCAATTACCCTTTTTTGCACAATATATGTGCTTTATATATAAGATGTGATGACAGATTGTGTCCGTCTCAACAGTGAGCGTATGAGGTTTTGTCTATTGACCCTTATGATAGCCCACAGAACCTTATTGATTTTAATTTGTACCTAAATAACACTAGTATTTAGTGCTGTATATGTGCTGCCTGAGAAAGAAAGAAATTAAACTCTTAATGCTAGAGCTTCCTCATTCTATGGTGAAGGTTTTGCATTCTCATTTCCGCGTTATATATTGTTTAGCTTAAATAAATGTTCAATTTGATATTACAGGATTCTCCGGAGGTGCATGCTAATGCGGCAGAAACACTTTGTGCAATTACTCGATATGCTCCTGCTGGACTTGCTGCTAAAATATCCAGCCCAAGGCTAGAACTCTATCATTTCATTTGGTAGTGAAACTAATCAGTTCATTTGTCATACATTTTGCTAACATATCTGTGCTTTTGCAGTTTCATCGGAAGATTGTTTAGTCATGCTTTGGGGGATTCGCGACCAAGTTCTGTGTTGGTTCATTCACTCTCTGTATGCATTTCTTTGTTGGACCCTAAGAGGCTACCATCAGGAACATATTATATGTACAACCGCCAGCTAACACATGCTTCTGTGGTTACTCCCAACCCTGAGATAGTTGAAGGAATGCTGGAGAGCCTAGGTAAATTTACCTAGTCCATTGTTTGCTTTTGAGGTTGTCTGTTGTTCTCCACCTGTGCTTGATTTAGTATTCTCTGGAATTGTATAAGAGTTACCTCAACCTCCCGAAATGCACGTTTTTGGTCATAATTATGGTGTCAAATGTATGTTCTGGTTATGAGGTAGTTTGATAGTAAGCAGGTGATTTTTGTGCCGTTTATACACGTTTTTCTGGAGTCCCCTTGTTGGAATTTTATTTTATTTATTTTTACTATTGATTTGACTGGTTGCATTGTTTTTGTCAGCATGTTCCTTTGGGGAAGTCTCAATCCATTTTCTTTTGGTTTTTTACCAATAAGTCCTTGACATAGAGTGAAATTTACCAATAAAAATAGTTCTTTTTTACCTTATGATCCCTGGGTTGAAATCAAAACTCCCCGTAGAGTCCCTTACCCTCTTTATAATATTTTTAAATGGCCAAACTGCCCGTCCCCAACCTTTCTCTCTCTATGCGCTCTTCATGTGCGGGTGTAGAGCCGCCGGTGTCCAATTCTCTCATGGCACTGATTAAGCTCTCCCATGCATCTTTGAAGCAAGAAATTTTTGTTTCGTTTGAGTATGCTTTTTCCTTCTTGCCTATGGAGTCCGTCTTAACATCTCCTCCCCAGCATTGCTTTGTCAAGGGTGAAAAGGGGTTCCGTATTCGTAGATAAACACATCCTTTAACATTGAAGTTCATTATTTCTACAACGCAGTAGACTCTTAATCTTATTCTCCATTAAAGATATCAGTTCGTTGCTCTTTTGTAATTCAATCGGTTCGATTTCGTTTACATTTACAGTCTCTATCTATCTATTTGAGTATTTTTAACTTTTTTAATGAACCCTAATTCAGTATTTGTTTTCAATTTACGTTGCTTTGTTACGGTTGGACATATACATACATATCTTTATAAAACTGATTTGGGCTCTTTATTTTAGGAACTGGAAGTGAAATTGAGGTCTAGAAATTCCCCTTTTTAGTTGATAAGGCTGATATTGGTCCCCCACCCCCACTCCCCCGAGTAACATTTATAAAGATTAACATCCATGAAGTAAAATTCCTATCTCCGAGGTATACTTCATTGAAAACTAGATTTTGATCAACAATTTTGGTCCCAAATTCTAACCTATAGCACACCAAACACATGTTTGACAAAGATGATTCTCTGTTTACTTCAGAATCTACAAGTATGATACTTAGCTGTCTCACAAAGACTTACGGCTAAATATTCTTCGATTCTTCTTGACTATGGTATTCTCTTTAGGGGATTGCAGAGACAGATAGGGGGCAAAAAGAGAGAATATGTCAGTGTTAAGAAGAGAGCTTGGGAAAGAAACAAAAGAGTTGAGAAACCAGAATGCTCTTATTACTGCGACAAAGATCTAGGGAAGCGTTGCTATACCTTCAAAATTTGAGTGAGTAGATTTTGTGATGGTATATCAATCTAATGATCATTGAATTAAGTAGAATGAGACTTAGTGTGAGAGAACCATTGCATTTAGCCTTTGAAACTTTTTGTTGATGGCAGTTATACCTGAGTGAATCATAGACTTTTAAATTTTATGCAAGGTGTTGTAATATTACCATGTAGGTGTTTTGAGCAACAATTTTAGTTTAAAATAGTTATCATGGTGAACATTAAAAAATCGTTATTGGTAGTATTTATAATAGTGTATCAATAACAAGTTTTAAATTTTCATTAGAATAATTAAATTAACCTCAATGTATTGCTCAAAGTATCTTCATAATAACAAAAAAAGTGGGAAGAACATTTCGGGTCAGAGGGAATAATGATTATTTTCCAAACCTGGGTAAGAAATATTTTATACTCCCTCCGTCCCATTAAAAGTTTAAGACTTTTGTTTGGACACGGTGATTAAGAAAATGTGTAAGTGATGCAAATGTTTTGAGTATGAAAAGTGAATTAGAAGAGAGAAAGTGGGGTAGAAAATAGTAAGTAAATAGTTAATGTGAGTATACTAGTGGATCCCATTGAATAAAATAGTATTTTAAAGGGCATATGACAACATACAACTGTAAAATCTCGCCACTGTGAAATCAATTAAAACGTATATGAGCATATTTTTAGCTTTAAACAATTGAAAATTGAGTTATCAATTGTTTAAATGAATGTGACAATGCATTTATTAACTAAATATTTAGCTTTAAACAACTGAAAAATTGATTTCTCAACTGTTTAAAGGGTATATGACATCACACAACTATAAAATCACACAACCGTGAAATTAATTTATCTTATCTATGTTATTCTATGGTTATGTGACAAGAAATTCATCATTACCATTAAACAACCGAAAATTTGATTTCTCATTTATATAAAGGATAGATGACAACACACTTATCTTGAAATTAAATGTATGAGAAACTGATTTCTCATTTGTATAAAGGGTATTCAACAACATATTCATATTTAAATTAAACATCTGAAAATTTGAGTACCAATTGTAAAAAATTGATAGATGAATTTATCAGTTTTTATAATCAATTATGAACAAATGAGAAATGAATGTCCAAGTTTTTGAATTTAATCATCTGAGAAATTGAGTATCAATTACGAAAATTTGAGAGATGAATTTATCAGTTTGATACTCAGTTATGAACAAATGTGAAATGAATGTCTGTAATTCAAACATCTGAAATATTGAGTATCAAGTGTGAAAAAATTAAGAGAGGAATCTATCGGTTCTTGTACTCGATTATGAACAAATGAAAAATAAATGTCTCAATTGTTTAAAGGGCATATAGCATCACACAATTGTGAAATCACACAACTTTGATATAAAACAACTGTGAAATTACACAAATGTGCAATCATACAACTGTGAAATCAATTGAGAAATGATTTTACAAGTGAAAAATGAAAAATGACACAATTGTGAAATCACACAACTGTAAAATCAAACAATTGTGAAATCATGAAACTGTGAAATCAATTGAGAAATGAAATTTTTTTTCCAAATGAAAAATGAAATTATTTTTAAAATTTGAGTGTACTTGTTTGATTCATTTTGACGATACGATTAATATGGCGGTTTTGGATTATTTTTTCGATTTCTAGATTTTAAGATATTGTATTTTAAAATTTTGAGGGAATAACAATTTATTATAACTGTGAAATCACACAACTGTGAAATCACACAACTTTGAAATCACAAAACTGTGAAATCACACAACTGTGTAAAAATAGAGTGACATGGGCAAAATGGTCTAGGGGCTTATTGGCGGGATTTGAAAATGTCAGTCCTTAAAGGTAGTATTCATTTGGCTAAAAGGATTTATTGGTCAAAGCCTCTTTTCTTTTTCTACTGTTTTCTTGTATCATTTCTGGGTTTACGTAAGGATGGTTCAAAACTCTCACTTAGTTTTCTTAAATCTGTTGGTGTAGAACATTCACGGGTTGTATTTTTTACACCCCTTTTAATTTTTTCTCTTTAATATTGAAAGAAATGTTATTCTAATCTGATGAAGCACTTTCTTGTGGCATGGATTTTGAGAAGTGGAAATCATCTGTTGCAACATTTATAGTTCTTAGATCTGTCTGAGTGGGAAATAATTCTGAAAATTGGTGGCTAGTAACTTCTTGCATGTAGTAGGAAGATTGTGTTCAGATCTATCAAGTGGACCATTGATGATGTCTGGTATCGTGGGATATTTAATTTAGGAGAGGGGGCTATGATTTTGGAGTCAAATTATTGTCTATAAGTTTGATTTAGGCAGTCTTTTGAGGCTTTGCAATAAGATATTATATGGAAAGGGTTCTTTTCAGGTGGCAGTTGGCAGCCATTTTGATAATTTGAAGCTGTGAATTGGCCCAAGTTTCTATACCAATTATGAACAGAAAAATCCCCATACATTTGGGCCACACCTTTTGTTAGGAACGATGGCAATCAGAAACAATCTTTGCTGAAGCTATTTAGATGTCCATTAGATCATGGCTACACTTCTGTAATCCCAAACACAAGGATTCTTTATATTAGCATTGCCTCTGCATGAGAGAAGTCTTCACCCTCATGTACATTCTTCTTTTGAGGTGTCTAAACTATTTTTGCTCACTTTCTTGATCAGGATGTTTTAATATAGAATCAGTGTCGGAGATAGGCTTGAATGGTGGACGCTAATCGGTTAATGGCGACCACAGAAAGTAGGTAGAGATCGCTGCTATACCCAAGGCAGAGCAGGGAAGGTTTCCCGATAGTTATGGTGCTATTTGGCTATGGTGATGGTAGGGTGGTTGAATGAGGAGAGCACAAGTGTAGAGATATATAAGTACATTTTTAATGGAAACTGTCAAGGGCTAAAGGACAAATGAGAAGACAATCTTTTACCAGGGTTAATAATGGGCCTTGAATGTACATGTATTTCTTCAGGGCCCTATTAGAGCTCTGGTTTGGCAAGGTCACATGTAGGGACCCGGTTAGGTTTGTGATGTCCGGGTGAGGCATGTTTGGTTAACCCTCCAGCTGTGGAAGGGTCACACGTGAGTGACCGTGTTGGGCTTGATATCTTTGTTGGGTTCCTATGTTAGATGAGTTGGTAACTTAACAATATTCAAGTGTCATGCTTTTTCCTTGTTCTATGTGCTTCTTTCTTCCCCGAGACCTTTTACTAACTATGCCTGTTTCAACTCTATTTTGTGTTGTTGCTCTGAGTGACATGCTATTATAAGAGTTTTTAGGGATATTTTATAGAACTTTCTAGTTCTTGTAACGGGGTAAGGGAGGGGTGGTGGTGGTTATCAACTTATGCTTTTGAGAGGGAACATTTAAGATTCATCAGCAACAGACTGAATGATCTTGGTTTATATGTGCAGGAAATTTGCTCAAGCTTCTGAATGTGTCGTCCGAGGAGAATGTTCTACCAACTACATTTGGGAAGTTGCAGCCACCTCTTGGCAAACATCGTTTGAAGGTGAATTTTATCTATTGCCTGTCAAGAAGACTAATTTTGGATTTTGCTCTTTTACATGAATAATTAACTTTTTGTTGACTGTGTTATACAAAACAGTACTAATGCCCATAATGAGCACATTATTTTTGTAGGAAATCTTAGCTGGCAATCAATTATTTGTCTAATTATTGTTCCATTGTTTGGTGACATGACCTGCAAACTGCACAATCTATCATAGGATGCCACTTCAAAGTTTTGCTCATTTGATGGTTACAGCACTAGTCACACAATAAAGAAAGTCTGAAATAGTCTAGCATGTGTACAACTTAGTTGGTCTTTAGGTAGCAAAAATGATATTCCACTTTAAAAACACTTCACTTCCCAACGAAATCGGTAATGCTAATGCATTTGATGATATTGACGTTATCATTATCACAATCCAAGTAAAAGCAATGAATCAGCAACCTTGCTGATGCAGATACAATTGCTGACCTTATTTGCCTCCACATCAGCAACGTTTCTCTCGACATCAACAAAATTGTTGATTTGTTACTTTCTAGTTTAGTTGTGATAACAATGATGTTGAGTTACCTTTATACTTAAATATCTACTACTCTATCACCTTTTATCAGTGCTCCATTTTGTGTGTGGACACCTTTGTGCATGACATTTATAACCTGCAGACCATACTCAATTTGAATTATTTATTGATTCTATTTTTCAATGCAATGGAACTTTCAGATTATTGAGTTCGTCTCAGTCTTAATGACTGTTAATAGTGAAGCTGCGGAGAGGGAGTTAATACGCCTTGGGGCATTTAAGCGCATTATAGAGTTGTTTTTTGAGTAAGTGCGTTACCCTTTACATTGGCATCCACTTAATTTTCTTACAAGAGTAAATATTTTCTCCGTACCTAACTTTGTTTTAATGACTTCAGGTATCCGTACAATAACTTCAGTCATCACCAAATCGAGCAGATCATAGTATCTTGTTTTGAGAGCAAAAATGCACTTCTCATTGAACACGTTCTTCAAGAATGCAATCTCGTCAGGAAAATTCTTGATGCAGAGAAGAATTGCTGCTTAACCTGTGATTTAAAGACGGTAGTGGTCAATTTTTCTTGTATGCACTCAGTTTTAAATTTGATGTCTTTTGAATATCTCTCTCTCTCTCAATATCTATTTCCATATTTTGATGCTGTCATGACTTACCCCTTGATTCCACTACATCATCATTGCCATTTTGATCTGGATGAAATGCAGCCTACAGTTCCAGCTGAAGGGAGATCACCACCCAGGATAGGGAACATTGGACACATGACGCGCATTGCCAACAAATTTATTCAACTTGGGAATAGCAACAGCAAAATAAAGGCATTCTCGCAGGTATGTCTGAGAACTGCTTTGCTTTCTCGCACTTCATCATCCGTCATTCTACCTCAATTACTAACTACAATGAAGTGTGCATCAGTAACTAACTACAAAGAAGTGTTTATGTTACCTTATCTGCACCCATTTCATGGTTTTAGCTCTTTACCACAAATGATCCATGGGTAAATTTTCCACATGGTCTCTAGATGAAAATAACATCCCACAAAATAAATAGGAACATGTGCAACTTTGTGTAGCCCATCAAATGGGAAATAGGTAAAAGTGCAATTAATTATTAGGCCTTCTCTTTCGTTTTCCCTTTTGCCACTTATAGTTTTTTTTTTTTCCTTAAGAAGCGGACTTATATATTCAGTGTAATTGTGGATCTGTCCACTCATTGTTTGGCTGGATTTTCTTAAGTGGCCATTTTTTTGTGTTAATTAGCTTATCACTCCACAGGATTACTCTCTACAAAACTTTTCCCTTCTTTTCCCTTTGTAATGTGCAAATATTTTGAAAATCTGTATGCTTTTGACAGCATAATAGTGAATGGGAAGATTGGCAGACAAACGCTCTTTCAAAGCGCAACACACTTGAAAATGTATACCAATGGGTTTGTGGGTGAGTACTCTCTACTCTTAAATCACAAGCACTGTAGTATACATGCACGCAGCATCATTAGTATTCACATATAGCTGCAAGTTTCTTGGGACAGAAAACTGTAGGTTGGCATTTAGCTGTTATTTGAACGATCTTTCCTACTGCCATTTCCATGGCAGGAGCAGGGGTGAAGCTTGTGTGTCTCACGGGTATTAGAAATGGAAATATAGGATAATTTTACACATCATTATCTTTACCTTTCTTTAATACTTGACAAGAGATGATATTGACCATGAATTTCGCGGCCCCCTCATGAAATTCATCAACAAACAAAACCAGTCTCCAAGACCCTTTCGCTTTCCAATTTATGATTACTATTGTTTTCTTATTTTTTGTTACAAATTTACGACTTGCCTCCGTTCTTCTATATAAAATGGTACCTCAATCTCTTCAAAGTTATCTGATATTTTGTGATGTCTATAAGAGACAATTAGGCTATCAATTTTTCTTCTTTATGTTACCCTGCTCATCATGGTGACCATTCTGTGACAATGTTGAGTAGGATATTACTGTCATTTTAATCATTTGGCTGTGTTGATAGTTAAATTCCTATTGTGGGAGGTTATCACCATCTCATATATATACATGCACACACACAGACACATATATAATTTTAATAAACAAATTACTGATAAGGACTTGTATCTGAAGGTTGAATAGATTAAATATTTGGAACTTGGTAGTTGTTCACGTGTGATACACTCTTTTGTCCCTTGTTTTTAATTATAATTAATTTACTACCATAACAAGTATTCATAAGTTGGCAAGTAGGAGTATATCGTATCCAATTCTCTATACCCTACGTCATAAAGTACATTGATGCATATTCTTATGTAGAATAGTTTTGTACATGCATTGTCACTCTTTCACTCAATTTTATTTTTATGTTTTTGCGGCACACTATATCTAAATGTTTTCATTTAAAATTAACAGGAGACCCACAACAATACATGATCGAGGCAGGGACAGTGATGGTGATGATTACCAAGATAAAGATTATGATGTCGCAGCATTGGCAAATAATCTAAGCCAGGCATTCCGATATGGTATTTACGGCAACGATGATAACAATGAGGTACTTTGCATGCTAATTTTGCTTGTTTGCGATTTGCTATGTCTATTTGTCTGTTCTGGTCATATATGTTTCATCATAAGAATGAACAGAGGCGTTCAGTGTAAAAGGTTTTAAATTGCTAGGATTTACTTTTAGCATAGACCTAAAAAATTGCAGAGGTTGTTACGGATGTTGATTCTCTAATGTGCAAGATATCTTTTTATCACACCCTAAATCCTCAACTTCTCTTTTTGTTCTGTAATAAGTGGGATTTAAAGGAATGGAGAGGGAATTGTATGTGGTGAAGCAGAGAAGGAAGAAACAGCTTGATATTGATTTTTATGAAAGACTAGGACGGAAGCTTAAGTCATTCTTATTTTAATACTCCCTTGGTTCCATGAAAGAGTCCACTATTTTTTTTCGTATCTCCTTTACGGATGGAAATCATGTCCATTTCCTCGTGTAATTATTTTCATCATCAATATAATTCTCCTTTTCTGAGAAAAAAGTCCACTTATTCTATCTTGAGATACTCTACTTAAGGAGGTCACTTTCAAAATTATGCCTACAGTCTCAATATCCTTTCTGCTTGTTATATGAGAGCAATCTTTGGGTACACTCAAGCATTTTTGTAATTATCACCGATTTCAAAGATACTAATATGTCCCTCATTATTGAAGTATCGAAAAATGGGCTCTTTGAAGTTCAAATTGTTTGTCGGTCCTCCTGTTATGTGAGTTCTGGTGTTAAATATGCTCAATTATTCAGTTCGTTTTATGGTTTCACTGAGAATTTTGTTGTGATAGGAAACAAGTTCTTGACTGTTTTATGATTTTTTTTCCCAGATGGTTAAGAATTAGTGGTTGATGAAATGCCTCTTTTATCCCTCAAAAAGTGAGTAAAAAATAAAATGCGTAAAAGCTTGGTGATTTTTAGTAGAGAATCACAGATCAAAGGATATGAAACCATCCCAAATCTCTTCGTAATTATTTTACTTCAATGAAAAATTGACACTGGTCTTGCCTGAATTTTTGTAAATTTACTGCCAAAAACGTAAAAACACAATGATTTAAATTCGTTTAGTTTGTTATGCTAGTAATTGATAATCTTATTCTTACATCTGATGGTCCTTATTCATATATACTATGGAGTGTCTCTTAATCTAAGTATAAATACCAGCAGATTTTTTTTTTTTTCACATGAGGAAATTAACGTTTAAAGCCTTGTCGCCAATGGTAGATGCACTTTGCCTTATATATGTGTTAAGACTCCCTCTCATGCCCAAAAGATGGTCCAATTTGGCAAGCCAACATTTTAAGAATTGTGCTTTGCTTACTTTTACCTTCTCGAAATTGTACTAAAATGTTATCCTTACATTGAAATGGGGCAATTTTATGGACAAACCAGCATGAAAGGTGAGACTATTTTTTGGACGTAGGGAGTATTTTTTTATTCATTCAGTTATTGAATTAAAGAAACACCCTGATCCATAATCTTGTAATGGTGTTTCTCAGTCTTGTGATCCCGACATTAGGCTTGAGAGGCAAGGGAGCGCGTGTGGCTGGAAGTCATCACTAGAGTTTTGACCGTCTTTCCACATTCACCCCTTTTGTGTTTTACGTTCTTGATGTTCTTAGCTTCTTTTCACATTTATGTTGCAGAAACTTTCTTTAGTGTGTAAAATAAGGGTAAAAAAGTTGTCCAACTCATTGGCTGTATAGAAAATTAGGTTCTATTGTTGATATATAAATATGGTAAAGTGGAAGCTATATGATAATGCCAGGTGCTATAATGATGAGATCCACACTCAATATGAGTCAAACAAACGAGGTATGAAAACTTATCCAGGGTTAAGCTTAGAGAAATAAGTAAATCTCTGAAGGCCAACTTACCCTGTTAATGGGAGGAAGGTGAGAAAAAGAACTGATCTTAACCACAGAAGTGAAGTTTCAGGAAACTCTCCACTTCTTAAAGAAGCTACGGAGCCCCTGGAGATTGGTTGAGTTGAGGAACCAATAGCTCTAGAAGTTGTACAATTGTTTTAGATGGGGACTTATTTCACTATCCTGTTCTCCCCTCTTGCAGCGTGTCATTTTCCTGCCTTTTGTGATATACCGTCCTTGTGGTTGGGATGTTTTGTTGGTTGGTTGTAACTTTGTGAAAATGTCAAGGAAGATAAAAAAGTTGAAATTTCGCATTATTGGCCGACGAAGGTCTATATTTTTGATAAGAAAAACTTATTAGAAAAACGCTAATATAAAAAGAAGAGATCAAATGGATTTGGACTCACCAACACATCTCCAACCACCTCAAACAAACGATTACAATGAAGAATCTGACTCATCTAACATCCTTCAACATTCTGTAGGTCTACGAATCTGCAGTTTGTTATTGGTGTTGAGTTTATTATGTATTAAAAGGCAAATAAATGCCCTAATCTTGAAAAGGGTGTTAGACTTCCATACATACAAAGCAAGGGGAAAAGAAGAGATTTACAAGAATAATTTCTTGAACCCGCTAAGACCGAAACCTGAGTATCATGATTCTCTGACAAACGAACCGGAGACAGAGAAGAAAGAAGAAAATAAACATTAGCAGACTCATTCAGATCGCGGAAAAAATGAACGTTCCAAGAAATCGAAATCCCCTACCCAAGCACCCTAAACTCTGATATAGGGGCCCAATGAACCAAGGGAAGACAATACGAACGAGGAAATAAATTCCTTAAAGGCAGAATAACCTGCCCAATTATCTCCCCAGAAATGGATGTGAGCTCCATTACCTACCTTTAACTGTCTTAGAGGATAGAACATGTGGTGACATATGAAGGTCTATCTGAACTTGGCATTTTCCTTTTCGCTAGGTAGGAAAGTGCGTAAACAGTTATGAATGTTTTTGATCTGTCTGGAATGGTGGCTACCAACTACATAACATCTTCAGCTCTTAATAAGCAATAACTATCATCAAACTAAAGCTGCATAATTCCGTATAGGATCCCAGACAAGTCCTCTGAATGACCTAAAGATTCTATTCATACGGCTAGGACAATACCTGTTCTCATAAACGATTAACTATGTCCTCAACTTGTCTAAGATGCTAGCTTTCCTCCCTGTCCAAAAACTATTGTCAAACTAATGCTGCATGTGAATCCCGTACAGGGTAGGATCCCAGACAAGTCCTCTGAATGACCTAAAGCTTCTGTCCATACGACTAGGAAAATACCTGTTCTTATAGAAGAGTTAACTATGTCCTCAACTTGTCTAAGATGCTAGCTTTTCTCCCTGTTCAAAATCTCTAGACAATTTCAAACATGCTGCTAACTTGGAGGGAGGATTCTATTCTACATGAGTAATATCTCCTATTATGAAGCTCAGCAGGTGTTATAAAGCCAGAGGATACCTTGAATCATCGTAATTAATAACACTCACAACCAAGAACAGAAGTCACACTTGGAGCTCAAAACCAGCTGCTAATTTTTTGAGATCAAGAGTTGTTCAAAGTCGTGACCTCTTGTTCACTATCAGCTCCAATTTCCGCAAGTTAGAATATTATAAGTGAGTGGAGGTAATTTCTGGGGATGTGGAACACCATTGTTGTTATAATAAATTACTGCTTGCTTTTGTATGAATTGAACCAGAGATGGAATATCTGCAAATACTTGTCATCATGGATAAAGTGAGCAAGTAATAGCTTCTGAGATTAAGTCTATTAAGGTCAGGACTTCAGGACTTAGTGAACTATGTAGTTTCTGCAGGCTGCGAAGCTGTGGCACTCATCTCCTTATTACTCAACCCTTTGAGAATGTCTAGAAACATGTTAGAATCGGAAATTAAATACTCCCATCCTGGAAAGATATTCCCACTTTTTTAGTGGTTATTTTGATTGAAATTTGACCAAGATTAGGAAAATGTAATTATCCCAATGAAATTCTTAAATTTTTTAGTGATACACCCCATTAAAAATACTACCGATAACAATTATTTGATTTTCATTAGTATAAATAAATTACCGGTCAAAGTTCTATCAAAATTACCTCTAAAAAAGTGAGATATCTCTATGGGACGAAGGGAGTATTTAATTTAGGCATATAGTTGTATGCCAATGGTTTCCGAGGTGATTCATTTATGTAAAGATAGGACTTCATTTACCTAACTAATTTGTGAAAATTGAACCCTCATGTTCAGACTTTCCATTTTAGTACAGAAGATATCATGGTGAATGCTAATGAGTATGACATGTTCTGAAACTTATGGTCCAAATTCGTCCATGAAGTACCCCCGCTTCGACATGGTGCTGTAAGCAATCGTAATATTGTCTTTCATCTCCTCAGACTTTGACCTTTAGGCAAAGATTCAAGGATCAGGTCTGGTTATGTTTCTTCCCTTGTGGTCTTGTTGTCTTTGATTATCTCAAGCTCTCTTTTACCACTGCCCCACTTGTTTGTTTTACTTGTTGCTTCATTTTATTCTTACTTTATCTTCCTAATTCATGTTTTTTTTGTCATTCCAGGCCCATGGCTCACTGGAAAGAGATGATGAGGTAATTTTGATATCTTCTTGCATCACAATAGTTGATAAATAATTATATGCTTACGGGTGAATGGAAGGAAATAGCGAGAAATGTGTCTTTAGCAGCCCCCCCTCCCCCAACTATACTGATATTTACTTATTGCCAAGCATCACTTAAATATGACAAAGAAAATGATCATATAAAGAGGGGGATATTCTGGAACTTTCACTTACTTGTATATGCTGAAGATTGCATCTGAAAACACTTATTGTCGAATTTCCATTTGGGTGCATGCATCAGATGAATGGTCATAGTATACTTCACCCATCTTAAAAAGAGGTGTTTTGACTTTTTACATTTCATGGAAGATAATGAAAAAGCTAATTACCTCTATTATTTTGAGCATCATATTGCTGTCATTTAGTCACAAAGCAACGAAAAAATAGGTATTTGTGAGGGTTATAATAGCAATGTTAATAGTTGTTTGACACTAGGAAAGTGGACAAGCTTGTTTGGTTAGATATGAATGGTAATTGAGACAATTTTTGGATGGAGTATATGCTATCGATAGTATGTAGCAGTACTTAAAAAAATATTTTTATATAAAACTAGATTTTTAATTAGATGAAAGAAGATAATTTACAAATGACAGATAAGCATTTCATCTAAAAAATACAAGTTCGATACCCATCAAAATTGACAAGGCACTCCATCATAGATTCCACGACATTTAGATACCCATCAACCTCGTCGTATGCAGTACTATATGCTAACATTTGTAAAATGAAGTTGCATTTTATTCTCAAGCATTTACCCAAGCCTAGCAGTATCATCAGGTTTGTGGTGGAAAACAATCATTAGATGCACACAATGTTTCCATGATCCCATTGAAGACATGGCATCTCAATTGGAATCTACAACGACATATCTTTAGGACAACTTGTTTTTTTTAGCAAAATAATGTTTGGTTAATGTGGTGTAGGCCTTTGAATTATCGATGATATTAGAGGAATCGCGCATCGTGCAATTGCTTGCTCATTTTGGCGCCTTTCATGAATTGATTGACTCCACTTGTTGGCTCTGGTTAACATTGGTTAGAAACATATATCATATGAACTCGATTATGGTGAGCTTGATGAGGAATACATTTACTATAAGTATTAAAAAAATCGTTTACTCAAAACATAGAAATCAGTAAGCACTAGATTAACCATCAGAAATTAATGTAACAATACAATAATAATTAAACCCAAAACATATACTAATGTAATTACTAGAAAGTAGAAACATTACAATCAGAGTTGTCCAACCGGTCGAGTTATTCGATACTTGACTAGAGAAACTCAACTCATATTTGACTCGGTTGTATATCGGAGTCGATTTCGGTAAGTTTCTAGTATTCGTTTGTCAAAAATGGTTATTCATTTTGGACGGAGGGAGTATCTTCTTCATGAATATATATATACTTTTATTTTATTATCACTTTTTTTTCTTCTCTTTTCCTTTTCTAAATTTTATTCCTATTTCTTCTTTTAAATTGCTTTTTTTCTTTCACGATAACACATATGATATGAGGATTCATGCCAGCCGACCCCAAAGTATTTTGGGACCAAGGCTTTGTTGTTGTTGTTGTATAATTCATCTATTTTTTCATCTTTTCCTATATTTTTTCTAGTATTTTTTTCTTAAAAACCTTTTTAACATCTCACATCTTCATTGTTTTCTCACTTCTTCATTGTTTTCACTTCTATACGGCGATTCATGTTAGCCGCCCTAAATCGTTTTGGGATTAAGGCTTTGTTGTTGTTGTTGAATTCAAATGTTTTGGGGGCTAACTTGAAAAAAATAGTGGATTCTCAACCATTTACATATTTTGCATGCTTAGTAAAATGTTACCTTCTATGGGGACCGGGGTAGTATTAAATTTCTCTTTTCCAGCTATCACTTCCTGATGTGTATGACTGCATGTACAAAGGTTTTCTTCTGGACAGTATGTTCATTCATGTACGTTAGTAAAATTGCCTAAAAGTTGTCGACCCTAATAATCTGAGATTTATCATATGATATATTTGGAAAATAGTTTTAAGGGCAGCTTTCATGTATTTCTTATAATTTGCCTTTGACCATAGAGGGAAACTAAATTTTGTTTTAGAATTACACATGGAAGGAGGTGGAGCATTTTCACAGATGGAACGTGGGAAAATTTTCAGTGAGAGAGTTTATCATATGCAACTACTGAATAACACTTCCTATATTCCATTAGACAAACATCTAGGCTTCTTGATTCTTTCTAAGATTATCTGTTTAACTCATGGTTATAATTTCCGCGGCGTCTATAAACACTTACCAAATGTATTAGAACATTCGGGACAGGGGCTGTTGTTGTTGTCTCGAGTTTGAATGCTTTTATATGCTTAGTGGCTTTATAGGGAATTTTTCATTTACAACGACTGAGAGGTATTTCATGCTGTTTTTGCAGGAGGTCTACTTTGATGACGAATCTGCAGAATTGGTCATATCTTCGCTTCGCTTGGGAGATGACCAGGAAAGGTAATCGTTGCTTGATCTCTGCTATACCACTTTTTATTGGAATTATACTGGATGCTGTTTGACCTTTTATTTTTAAAATCATTTTTTGGGCTTCATATTTTTATTTTGTGGATAAAAGAAGAATTTTGTTAGATCCATTAGAGAAAAACAAACAAAGTTAACAAATCGAGGCATAAAAAGGAATAACGAAGAAGCCATCCTCCATTCGAAAGACTGGACTGTAGATAAATACTAGGCCATAGCAATTAATGAAGAGGCGCTCACGAATCTTGCACAAGATCTGCAATGGGTTCTCCTAAATGCTCTGAAGACATGGCCAATAGAGAAGGAACGGAAAAAAGTCTCCTCCATAAGACATGAGCGAAGGCTGATATCTAAATATTCTTGCATCTCTCTGTCCAGATGAACCCAGAAGTGCCAAAAAATGCTGACTGCTATATAATGTGATTGTGGAAATTAAACCCCAACTCATTATAGCCCATTTATGAAACGATCCTTCAGCTGAATCAGGGAACGCAAAAATCCAACATTTACACCCTGGATATCAAATAAGGAACACCAAAGTTTCTAATGAAATGGGCATAGATGAACATATGGCCATCAGTTTTATAATATGCTTCGTTCACATGAGACAAGTGTTTAAAGAGATAGCCTTGTGTGGCTCTGGCCCCTTTACCTATAAATGGTTTTGAACCAGTTGGGGAAAAAGACCTGGAAGAACCTTTAATTTGTGGGTGACCTTGACTTCTGTAAATGCTTGGCTATTGCGAGGAAATTTGGATTCTGAGAGGGAGTCACGATCCTCAAAAAAGACTTGGCGGATGATACCAGAGAGTCTGGAATCCAAGGATCTACAATCAGATTGGGATAATCTGATTAATGTGCGACCTCCTCAGAATGTATGCTATTGAGCTACAAAGAAGTGTATATTCTGCAAAATTGGTGCATATTGTGCTGAGGTAAGTATTATGTTCGAGCATAAATGTCCAAAGGGGCTGCCTCTATCCTGTGGTTCTCCCTAAACTAATCCCTACCCATTGCCAATTATATAGCTAAAATTGAAATCGAAAGGGGTGAGAGCAAGGATGTGTAAAATTCCATGAGATGAAGTAGGAAAAGAGCTAATGACGTACCCATGCTAATTCACGGTCCCTAATGCCAGGAGGGACGATGCAGATCTTCAAATCAGATTCCAGATCCCTAATCTTCCCGCCCCCTGAATGCCTAATCCTAATAATAATCTGCACCACTAGATGGTCCTTGCTCTTGTCTCACTGTCCCATACCACGGAAGATACTCATAGTTACGGGCCTACGGCCAGCTTTCCCCCAGGGCTAGCTGGAAGCTTAATATGAGACAAGTAATAAGTTGGGATACCTGGGAGCTTGATCTTCTATAAGTTTTGGATTTTTTTAATTGTTTATCGAGCTGTTGGTCTAGGGATTGTGCAGTTATATTGCCACATCTGTTTTAGCTCGTGTCCCGTTTCTTTTGCTTGATATTTGTTATCAGGTTGGTATCTATTGAGAGTTACTTGGGTTTGAGGTTGATGCAGGATAAACAGGCCCTACAAAAGTTGAGGTCAAAATAGAGTGAGGATAACAGTGGTAAAACTTTCTAAAGACAGTTATATGAAAATGTTTTGAAGGAAGAAGGTAAAATGGATGGATTTTAGGTGTTTGATTAACCGACTGAAGGGTTTAAGGTTGGTTTTTGGGAATGAAATTGGCAGACGGAAGGGGTAAAGATTTTAGAATTGTTTAGTGCTGCAGTGAGGAAGGACAAGGATGTTCTGGTGTCTCAGCAGTAGCGGATATCATTTTTATGGTAAAAGAGTGGCTGGTCTGATGTGATAGTCTATAGAATTGTTAAGTGTCATTCAAATGTGAATTTAGCACTCAAAGGAAGAGTTTTCAGGTCTGGTAGCTTTGCGGATTGCAAAAATTTGAGGAAAAAGTAGTAAAACCTGTTATGAAATCATAGGGTTAAGAGAACCAAATCACAAACTCCGAAGGAGCAAAATTTAATACTCGAGAAAAAATAAGTGCGAGATGAAAGGCATTCCTACTGACATTTATGTGTTGTATCATTATTGCATTGAGCACTTAGCTACCACGTAGTTAATGTCAACATTCTCTCATTCCCTTTAAAAGAGGGTTGCGACTCGAAGGAAGTAAAAGATGAGAAAGAAATTCATTACAGTGACTTCGCCAGGAGATTAATGATGATCCACCTTTTTTTCGTAGAGAAGCTAAACAATGGTCTTGCTGATTTTTTTTTTTTTTTTTGAAGCGGACAATCTTCTTGTATCCGAATTTGTCTTTCACTTCTGAACCAATCATTCTTCAAGTTTGAGAAGGCAAGAAACTGTTGGTATCACTGAATTCAGTCCCACAACTCTAATCTGTGAAGATCCAATAGTTTGCTACAAAGGCCATTGTCTGGGGGTGTTCCTGGCTTCTAAAATTCTTTGTTCATATGTCTGTTCAGTTAACTGCCAATAATACATATTTTAAATAGGAAACATAAGCAATATCATGTTTTTGTAAAGCTTTAATATATATTCACAAATCAAAGGGATTGCATCACTTAAATTTTGAATCCCATATGATCAAGTGCACTTTCAACAAGGATCGGTACTATGTCTAAAATTCCTATTGATTCCTACTAATCAAAAAGTAAAATAAAACCACGGATCGCCGTCTTCAACCAATGGTGATTGCAGAGCCTTAAAATATGAGAAAGCCATGTAAACCGAGCTGCAGCTTATTGATTTAAGACTACTGTATAATATGACCCACAATTCAAGTAACGTGATAAATAGGTTCATATGGAGGAGGCTGTGTCTTTTAGAAGTTCTGATACTTTACCCTTTTATCGACGACATCATTAGAGGTTTTAGTGTCCACTGGATTTATACTTATATTATGATTTTTACTTTACTCGTACTGTATTTGCAAAGGGTACCGGTAGTTCACTTCAATATACTGTTGGTGGTTCATGCGCAATCTAACTTACAACTTCGCCCCAACGCGGCAACCGATATCCTGACATTCGACTCTGTTTCATCCAATCAAGGTCATGGGTCAAATGATACTAAGGTTTATGTCATTACCTTCCACGATTATTGGTATTTCCTTATACGTGGTACCATTGACCTTAATAATCACAAATACTACCTCTGTCCCAAAATGAACATACAAAAAAATTTCAAATTTGCTCTTGATCAAGAGCAATTTTGAACTTTGTTTGGACTTTCATTTAGGGACGGAGGGAGTACTATTGTTCTCTGTTCTTGCTGGTTATATAAATCGCCTTTTCTTGTATCTTGAATCCCGGTACCTAGGTTTCCGAATACTAAGCATTTGATCTGTGTATGCACTTAAGTGCACCCCCTTATTTAGATGTTGTTAGACATGCCATGTACATTATTTACCATTTCTTTATTGTTGTCTCTGTTGCAGTGGGTCCCTTTTCACGAATTCCAATTGGTTTACCAATGAGGACCATGAGAGAGTGGTTAATGAGCCATCAACAGAATCGGTTGCTTCACCCTCCCCTAATACAGAAGAAGGGACTGGTATTATTATCGGAGTTGAAAAAGTTGAGGTTTTATTCAGTGAAACCAATGCCAAGGAGGATACTACAACATCTGAAGTACCCGAACCAAAACCTAGTTCAGTTGATCTTGCACTTGATAGCTCAAATGGAGACTTGAGGGTACGTAGATCAAGGGAGGGTACTGATAAGCCTGCTGAATGGGTTGAATGGAGAGACTCTATTGAACAATCAGATACTATAGAATCTTCTGGTGAAACATCCAGTGTCGTAAAAAGTGCGCCAGTTTTACCAAATGGCGAGCTTGAGGTGGGATCAGTGGAGCTCACTAATGCTGATGAGGTCACTTCTGTCCATACTGATTCTTCATCTTTGTCGGAAGAAAAAGGGACAAGCCATGATGGCAGATTACCGGAGCCCACAAATGGTAATTCAACCTCCAAATCTCCACATTTGTTGGAATTGGCTAACGGGAATGAGAAAGCTGGTACACATGAACCTTCCAATGTTGAGACGGCAGAGACCTCTGTTTCTGCGGGGCATGGTGAGAAAAACTGATGGGGAGGGGGAGGTGTTAATAGTATTTTTTTTTCCGGGTCTGAGTTAGATGGTGCAGGCAGGCTAACACTAAAATGGTGGCCATTGTTTAGGGATACTACTCTTGTTAGAATTGCGTACCATCTATTTTCGGAGTAGACATGTACATTAATGGGGGGTATAATATGAAAATAGGGTTAATGATTCATTCCTCCAAACCATCCATAGGTCTTACCATTCAATAAAGAACTATCGAGGGTTCGAATCCCTCTATCTCCTTTTTTGCTCGTTGAATCAATTGGTTTGTTTCTTGGGCTCCGTTTGTTTCATGTAAAACATTTTCCGGAAAATGTTTTCCTTGTTTTCGGGTGTTTGTTTCAAGTAAAATGTTTTTCGAAAAATGTTTTACCTACTTTCGAGTGTTTGGTAACCACTTGTAAAAGAAAGTCAAATGTAAAACATTTTACAAGGATGTAAAAAAAGGAGGTTTTCTTTGTAAAATGATTTACCAATTTCAAATTCGTAAATCATTTTACAACTCTTGTTCTTGGCCTTAATGTACAACTCATATTACGCTCGGTACAACATAATAATAATAATAATTAAAAAAACATTTTAACTGCCCCCACCCCCCCACCCCAACCCCCAAAAAAAAATTTTTTTGGAAACCGCCACCCACCCCTGCCTACCCCACCCCCACTCCTCCAAAAAAAAAAATTTTTTTTATTTTTTTTTGGAAACCGACCCACCCCGCCTACACCACCCCCACCCTCCCCCCCAATTTTTTTTTTTTTGGAAACCGCCCCATCCGCCTGCCTACCCCACCCCCTACCCCCACCCCAAAAAAAAAAAAAAATATTTCTTTTTGGAAGCCCCACCACCCCGCCTACCCCACCCTCCCCCACCCTCCCCCAAATTTATTTTTTTATTTTTTTTTTTTTTTTGGAAACCGCCCCACCCACCCCTGCCTATCCCACCCCCTACCCACCCCACCCCACCCAAAAAAAAAAATTTTTTTTTTTGGAAACCGCCCCACCCACCCCGCCTACCCCACCCCACCCACCCTCCCCCAAAAAAAAAAATTTTTTAATTTTTTTTGGAAGCCCACTCACCACCCCTACCCCCAAAAAAAAAAAAATTTAATTTTTTTTTTTTTTTGAAAACCGCCCCACCCACCCCCACCCTACCCTACCCCCCCCCCACCCCCCCCAATTTTTTTTTTTTTTTTTGAAGCCGCCCCACCACCCCTGCCTATCCCAACCCCTACCCACCCCCCCCCCCCCCCAAAAAAAAAATTGTTTTTTTTGGTAACCGCCCCACCCACCCCCTGTCTACCCCACCCCCAACAAAAAACTTTTTTTTTGGTAACCGCCCCACCCATCCCCTGCCTACCCCACCCCCCAATTTTTTTTTTTTTGAAACCGCCCCACCCACCCCCACCCACCCCCCCCCCAATTTTTTTTATTTTACACCCCCCTACCCACCCCCACCCCAAAAAAATAATTTTTTTTTTATTTTTTATTAAAAAATTAAAAAAATAATAATTTGGGGGTGGGTGGTAGAGGTGTAAGCAGGGGTGGGTGTTTTCAAAGTTGATTTAAATTAATAAAAAAAAAGTGACGTTGCGAGGAAAATATTTTCGTCAAATTTGCCAAACAATGAAAACAAAGGCCATGATATTTTACAAGAAAACATTTTACATGGAAATCTTTTACATGAAAACATTCTGAAACCTACGTGAAATCATTTTACGTGAAAAGCATTTTTCGAAAAATGTTTCATGCAAACATTTGGTTTTGGCCGGACGGTAGTTGAAAGAAAGGGACATGGCTCGGCTATCCTACCTGCCAAGCCAGAAAAAATAGATAAGTATGTCCCGAGTTCACTCTTTTGAGAAGAAGGTAATGGCAATCTTTATTCTTAAATTTTTTTTTTAGGTCATGGTTAAATACATGATATAATTAGCCAAGATGGGTTTATATTCATATACATGCTCTCTTCCCACTGATTTTTTAGTTCTCAACTGTTGTACTTAATGTACTAACAGATCATTTCTTTTTAATTATTTATTTATTTGACCTTCAATTGAAAAGCAAAGAGGTGCAGTGCAGTGCAGTGCAGTGCTCTGTTTCAAAAGGGTTAATTAGATACTTCTTCTGAATATTGAATTTTATTTATTTATCATATAAATGTTCTCTTCCCAATGATTACGATCGTTAGATTATGAGTCGGTACAATTGCATATGTCTGCAATTGCATATGTCAGGTGCAGTGCAGTGCAGTGCTCTGTTTCAAAAGGGTTAGTGATTCAAGGGGCTTATTAAATTCGTACAAAAATGATGTTGCTACTTGTTTTGCCGTTGTTATTACTAATGAAATTTAAGCAATAACTATAAATTGATTTAATTATATTAATGTAAATTTAAAACTTGTAATTGATATATCGTTAATTATATTATTAATAACAATTTTTTACATTTTTATTATATTAATTAAATCAATTTAAAATAATTACTTAAAATTTATTCATATTAATGATAAAAAAGTGGAAAATAATTTTGGAGTAGTTGGATGGAGGGAGGGAATGATTTTTTTCTCAAATTATTTCATTTTAAAAATATAAATTTCAAAATAACTCATATTTGAAACTATTTTTCAAAATGACCAACTTTTTAGAACTCGCTACGTGGTGTAGCGAGTTCAATATGTTACTGTTGAAACTCGCTACACCATGTAGCGAGTTTAGTTAAATTAGGGTTTAAGCGTTTGAATTAATCAACTGTGATTAACAAAGCAGAACTCGCTAAACCGTGTAGCGAGTTCACACATACAACAGTGAACTCGCTACATGGTGTATCGAGTATAGAAAGACTAGTTTACAGATGATAAGGTTTCCAGATTCAGATTCATTTTTATTCTCATATCCTCACCTAATTACTCTCAAAAAAAAAAAATTCCAAATATTCACATCATTTAATTTCGTAAGAATCGTTGAAGATCAAGAATCAAGGTAAATTAACTTCATCTTAATCGTTGTTTTCACTTGTGTTTAGATATAAAATTTAAGTTTTTAACTGTGTTTTAGTATATTATATATATAAATGTTATGATTTTGTTATGTAGGTTTTAACACTATGATTTCGTAATGTATGGTTAAAGATGAATAGGGGTTCAATCATTTTCATGTGCAATTGGAGAGGTGATGATAAACAACCATTTGATGGTCCTCATTTTTAAAAAGGGCCAAAATGTGCAATTAGGGCTAATTGTCGATGGAGATACAATGAGTTGATTGATGAATTATATAAAAAGATGGGCTTAGATCGGTCACAATATGATTTGGAAGTCATTTATAGATGTTCTCATACTTTTGATAGCGAGATTGGTGAGTACTTTCCTTTTCGCGTGTATGGATATAATGTTTGATGATTTAGCTAAATTTGGGGGGATGAGTAATTTGCAGCGGTATGTGGTTGTAAAATTGATTGAAAATCGACGTTATCCAGAGTTTGAAACACTGCACACAGAGACCATTTATGGGTATTCACCAAGTTGTAACCTTGATTCAGGGGTTGGTCCAAGTACAAAAACACTTTTATCAACCCAAACACCAAATTATTATGATGCGGCATGCCAAAATGATCTTGTTAATGACGATAATTCTGAAGATGATGTAGATTATGAAGAAGAAGAAGACACTGATGTAGATACAATGCTAGACGATGATGAATATAAGGAGGGTAGTAGTGATTCTGATGTCGATTTGGGAGAGGGTGATAATGGGCCGATTGATGATGACGTGGAAACACATTTGGTTCATTATAAAGCGCCGGAAAATTGAAGGTATGAGAGAGCAGATTATCCTTTTTACAATGATATTGGTTGTTCTACTCGACAAGAAAAAAATTTCATTGATTACCATAATGCACCTAGTTTTCCAGTTTGGGATCCGGAGAAACATGAAATTGCTAAAGGGATATGCTTTTCTAGCAAGAACGATGCGCAATTTGATATAAAAAGGTACCATATTTGCATCAATCGCCGGTTCAGGGTAAGAAAGAACACAATTCACACATGGGTAATTGAATGTCTATTGAAATTTTTTTCATGCAATTTTTATGTTCGTGTGAGTAGGAGGAAGTTTGGCTATTGGAAAGTGACCAAGTATAAGGCTTCTCATTGCTGATTATATTATGGAGAAAGTCGAAATCACCCAACCTAGATGCGAAGTTTATTGGTCGGCAAGTAGTTAGTCTTATTAACGCCGATTCAGATGTTAAGATTGTAGTTATTATTGTACACATCAGTGGTATGCTTGGAAAGGAAATTACGTATAAGAAGGCATGGTGTGGAAAGCAGAATGACATTGTAGAGGTTTTTGGAGATTGTGAGGAATCTTATATAATGTTACCCCGCATTCTAGCAGTCATTCAAAAATACAAACTCAGAACAATTGTTGAGTATACTCATCCTCCTCCTCCTGTCGGTGAATTACACATCTTTCAACGGGTGTTATGGGTGATAAAGGTGGAAATATTCAAATTGTCCGATTTAATGAGCGTACATACACATGTGGTAAATGGGTTGCCTATCACATGCCCTGTTCCCATCTTCTTGCATGTTGACATACACAACATCTTGATGGTCGTTCTTTCGTTTCTCCATTTTACACCATTAGGGAATACTACAAGATATGAAAGGGAACATTGAACCAATCCACCATGAGGACTATTGGGATGTGGATGGTTTGGTGCCACGTTTTTCCATGATCCCCACCTTCGACGTTCTGCGAAGTCCGGACGTCCTAGATCAAGACGCTTTCGAAATTGTATGGACTTTTAAGCAGATAAACGGAAAACTCTGTGTTCATCATGCAAACAAGAAGGCCGCAATCGTCGTAGATGCCCAAACATTAGGGAGTAGAAGAATGTTTTACATGTAATTTATGTTTGAGTTGTTTGATTTACTTTGTATTTCATTTGGATTTCGTTTGAGTATGACGCGGGCTCGATGTAATTTTGATTGCTTATACAGTTTGTGTTGTTTGTTGTTTGAATATGACTTTGTTTTTCATTTGGATTTGGATTTGGTTTGACTTGGATTCAGTTTCAGTTGCAGTTGCAGTTTCAGTTTCTGGGTGCAGGTGGGATTACAACAGTTTGCTGCTGCTGTAGTAGTCACTGCAAGTGAACTCGCTACACGGTGTAGCGATTTCAATGAGCTCGCTACACCGTGTAGCGAGTTCACTTGCAGTGACTCCCACAATAGCAGTTTACTGATGTAATCCCACCCGCACACAGAAAATCCAATATATCAAACTGTAAAACCTGTACAATATACCATAACACACACCTGCACACATGTACTAAAGTCTCAAAACAATATACAAATATACTAAACTGTACAAACACTTAAAAAACCATACAACGAACATCCAAATAAAAACTTAAAAAATCATACAGAAAATCTATAAATGTTTTCTTACAATCATAATAAAACAACTAATAACACAAAGTTTTATTACATATAAAAAAATAGTTTCACTTATTTCTCCTCTCATACTTTCTGTCATAGGCACCCGGGGTGAACTTCTTCGTCGGATGCTGCTCCCGAGACCCTCTTCTAATCGACTCCTCCTGTTGAGCAGGGGTAAGACGTACCCCACTAGATGAAGTTGCAGTCGAATCAGAGAAGGGTGGAATATCCACTCCTGAGAATCATAAAGGAACCCTAAACCCACTTCCCGAATATACTGGCATGTGAAAAGTACTAGGTGGAGGGTCAACGAAATCATCATCATCATTAATAATCCCACTCACCTGACGGGCCGTGGCGAGGGTAAGTACCTGAATAAATACCCCCTTCAACCTCGAATCTAATCATCTCCTCGTGGTCCTCCACCTGAGTAGCTCCCCACTGTGAAGAATAATCAAAGAGTCCATCATACTTGGTCCCAAAATCTGGCTTGACCTCAGGCACTGGTTGGACCTCGGGCTCTGGCTCATCTGGCTCATCGTGCAAGTCCATTTGTGGTTATGGTTGTGACTGTGCACGACATCTAACACGACGATGTCGAGGTTTTACCCCCTATACACGATCTACCGGTGCTAGAGGTGCTGCAGCCTCAAGTCGTTGCTGTTCCCGAACGTTAGTGAGCGTGTGTCTAATCAACCTCCGCAGCTCACCTTGTTGCGGCCACGACATATGCTCCTCCTTCTCATTGGTGACATGCATACATTGAAGGTTCTGCACCTATATTTATGTGAAAAAAAATAAGTATGAGACATAAGTTAATAAATTGAAGTTTTTTTAAAAAAAAACTAGAAATAATAACTTGAAAAATATAAATACTTACCTAGCCCTATAGGAAAGGGGCAACCGACCGGTATCCAGCGTCCTCTATATGAAGGGGGTTCTGCACAAACATGCACGTTATGCACCGAAACCATATCATATATGGATCAGTGTAATACATAACATTAAAGCCTGGTATCCCCCCATCCAGTAAGTTCCGCCGCTGTCCCCAAATTGCAATGTATTGCTGATGGCGTTCGATCCAAATCACAAGATTTTTTCCACGCCTATCAACTCTGTGCAAGTCCCTCCGAGTGTCGCACAGTTCTGGGACTCCCTGCAGCATGCCAAACTACCTCAGCACACGATTCGGCAAATGCCACTCTATCCTCTCAAATCATGTAAGAGGGACCCGCGCCATCCATACGGCCCGTCCCTAAGTGCAGTAGGCTGGAGCATATCTATCTCTATAAGGCTGCCACACAACCTGATCATCTGTTAGCTTGGTCAGCTGATCACTATAGCCTCGCAGGTTATGGGTAGTAACCTCCTTGAGATACAATGATGATCTGGTCAACCTGAAATTTCATAAAAAAATAATTATAAGAAACAACTAAAAAAAAACTATAACGACGAGAAAATAACGTATGATATACGTATACCTGCATACCAATGCATGTGCTATTGTACCGGATCAGTGTTTCGCATTCAAATTCCAGGTTGCACACTTAGCAACCGGTCCCAAGCCCAAATCTATATCAATAAAATTTATATCAAAATACTGTAAATAATGCCGATAATTTGAAATCAAATTTAAAAACAACAAAATAATGCACATTAAAATGAGATAAACATACATGTAAAATGTTGAGAAATCCTCCGCACTGGCTCGTCAGAGGGTTAGTCGCACTACACAACTCTCGATATAGAAAAGCCAGCGATGCACTACCCCAACTGTACATCCAGACCCTCGAAACCTCTCAAAGCAGTGGGAGATAATATAACTTAACCTTGTTGTTCGTACAATCAGTCATCACCGTAGAACTCGACGCTAGCATGATATATGGCCATACGTACATATCAACAATGTCTTGAGGAGTATCATCAGCGAGGTCATGGAAATGTGGAAACTGGCTCGTAATCCACCTTATCTTTAGACTACTCCCATCCATATCTCCGGGAGATGGGACAGCCCGTAACAGAATGTGACATACCACCCGCCAGTCTAGAAGTGGTGGGATGTCAGCATCAGTCACAGCATCCCCATCAATCGGCAACCCGGAAATCATGCCGATATCCTCTAGGGTAATAGTCATCTCACCAATCGGGAGGTGAAATGAATGGGTCTCCAAACGCCATCTCTCAATCAATGCCTCCAGCAACCCATAATCGTATTGAATTCTCCCTATATAATGAACCCCACTAAAGAAACACTCGGCTAATCTCGACAATATCCTCGGCGATAGCCTTTCCGGCAATGTGGAACCACGACGAAATGAAAACGGACTATCAACCTGCTGTCCGGCCCAAATAAAACGAGCTCCGTGGCCCTCATGTTCAGTCAAAGCAGAGTTATCGATAAGTCCATTATCAATGAAGTTTTTCATCTGTTTCAACAAAAGAAACCCAATTTCAATATCAAATAAATACATATATAAACATAGAGACTTTGAAACATCAATAGCAAATACTTCTAAATGAAATAACAAAATACTAACAATTGAGTTCAAAATAGCCCACAAATTGAGTTTAAAACCCCAAAATTTCAAATATACCAACAATTGAGTTCAAATATATCAACAATTTAGTTCAATAACAACACTAAATGAGTTCAATATCAAAATGTACAATAACTCAAATCAAAGTATACCAACAATTGAGTTCAAAATATACCAACAATTGACTTGAATAAACCTAATTTTCAAGTAAACAAGTACTCAAATCAAAGCAAAATCAACACACAAATGAAGCAAAAAACTTGAATGTAAACTTACAATAACGAAATTTTGGGGATGATAAGCTTTAATTTGATGAAAATAACAATGACAATATTTCTCCTTCTTCTCTCTTGCGGCTGTTAGGACTTAGGTTTTTTTTTTTTTTTTTTTTTTTTTTTTTTACGTAAACAACGAACTGAAAGTCGCTAAGGGGCTGGTGATTTTTGAAGACTCGCTACACCATGTAGCGAGTTCTGTGTACACGTGAACTCGCTACATGGTGTATCGAGTTTGACTAATGTTAATTACAGTTAATTAGTCAATACGATTAAACCCTAATTTAACTAAACTCGCTATATGTTGTAGCGAGTTTCAACAGTAACATGTTGAAATCGCTACACCATGTAGCGAATTTTAAAAAGTTGGCAATTTTGAAAAATAATTTCAAATTTGAATTATTTTGTGATTTATATTTTTAAAATGTAATTATTTGAGAAAAAAATTGGGGAGGGAATAGATAAATTTCTTTGTAAAATGTAAAGAGAGGTGGTAAAGTTTGTGCGTTCCACTGGACCACCTTTTTACGTGAAGGATGTTGATGTCATGATGCGCTAATAATCAATTTATTTCTATTATTTCATGTTCATTATTATGGTTATTCATCATTTTGTCCATAACTATATATATACTCCCTCACGCCCGACTATCTTTCTGTCATTACATTAATTAAGGAAAAGTGAGTACATTCCACAATTTTTTTGAGTACGATAATTAAAAACAAGTGAGTTGTTGTTGTGATTATGAAAATTAAATTAGGACAAAAGGAATAGAAGGAATAGTAAGTTGATTGGTGTTATTAATATAAAAGTAAAGTAGAAGAGATAATGACTGAGAGGAATAGTGAAGTTTTTTTGTCATTTTGAATATTCCAATTTGAGATAAGACGAAAAAAAATCCGGTTTAAAATGAGACGGGGGAGTATATGGAAAAAATGAAAAAAATTTACGTCAAGTGAGCACTTTATGGATTTAGTACCTTGTGTAATTTTTGTTGCAAGAAAAATACCTCAATTGATCTATTTGTGCGATGAAGGTCACTAACTAATTTCAACCATTTTTTAACGTTAAGTAGTTATGTCACAATGCACATGACTTTCTTAAAGGGGTCAAAGTAAAACCTCTCCCCCAATTCCATTTGTTTACGCCACTCATCTTATTTATTCTCCTTTCACCTGAGAATCCAGAAACCTATGAAATTGAATTAGACAAAATATCAGAAAATTTTGGGGGAAACCTGTTTCTCCAATAGTTATAAAAAATTCTGTTTTTAAATATATCGACTTGGTGTTTTAAAGCCTAAACTCACTGTTTTAAGGCCTAAACTCGCTATTTTATTTTCTAGCTTAAACTCACTGTTTTAACGCCTAAACTCATTATTTTATTTTCTAGATATTTTAAGGCCTAAACTCAATGTTTTAAGGTCTAAACTTGATATTTTTAAGGATGAAAGTGCGTTTTTTTATAACTTATGGAGAAACATGTTTTCCCTAAAACTTACTCACAAAACATAACCCATTTCAGTGATTAGTGAGACAAAAGATGCAATTGTCATTCCATGATGAACGGTAAGAGTGTAAACGTCATTTTCCTTATGCTGAACAGAACTAAACAAGACTCTAGGGTTTAATGAGACTTACATGTCATAATCACAACAACAACAATTCAATTATTACTTTTATATTAATGAGACTTACATGTCATAATCACAATAACAATTCAATTATTATTTTTTACCCCATTTTCTTTTTCCTATACCTCACTTTCCATACTGATAATACCTACTCCACTACACTTTTTCTTAATTCTCGTGCAAACAGCAACTGAGAAAGTTATAGTGATAGTATACAAATAAAATATTACATGCATGTAACATCTATATGAAAAGTAATATAAGATAAGAACATGCAATTTGTTTACCCAGTTCATCCATTCGAACTTCTTCTACGACACTACCAAGCCAATATATCAACTAATATCACCAAATCTGTTTTGTTACAATATTCACTCATTTTTACAACAATAAACATAACCTCGAAATCACGAACACACCATCAAACAAATATACCCTAGACATCTCCTAGTTAGGCCACTTATTGAATTCCCCTAATGACACCCCAAGACCCACCACTATCTTGGCTCTCTTTGTTAATCTTACAAATTCTATCTAGCTAACACAAATTAATGACAACTAATTTGATCATACATGCACCACAATATTATAGGTTATTACTTGTATTTAAGCATGAACAACAAACCTAAACCCACAAGGATTTCAATTCATTCTCCAAGAAGTAATCTGTGTCCTGTCTAAGAAAAGAATTATGCTGCCAAAAGGAATTTGGATCAAATTAGAAAATTACCAAATTTGCTCTTATTTTCCTTCTTATGCGCAACCAAAATCCTTCCATGCTTTAGTTTGTATCCAATCCTAACAATCTCCCATCTGTAGACAAATCACAAGTGACTTACACCATCAAACTCCCACCTGAGAATTATTTCCACATATTGTGACCACTCCATTTGAATTCTGCTAAAGTTAAATCATTAGACTCAACAAAGGCCACACAAACGAGTTGAAGTGAAGCGTAAGTCTTCAACACAACTGTCGAAGTCTCTTGCCCCGAGCCTTCACTTCCCAAATGATAGTCTCTGCAAATATCTCCGCTTGTCTCTCCCTTGTTTCTATCCACGAACCCAATGCGAACCACTTGCATTCACAGTCTTGGTCATGTCTGTATCCCAAGGTAACCACGACAACTCAGCTTTGGATAACACTTATGTTGGACAAGTTATTCTCGCTAGCGCTAGCCTTCATAACCAACTTTCTACCAATATATTGTTCATGAAATTTCTCCCACCATGGCGATCCTGCCCCCACTATTCGTCATTGTGATACACCCCATTTCTCTCAATGAACCATTATATATGGTGTACAATCACATTGCCTTCAACTACCAAGTTAGTTCCTTACAATCCCCCATGACCACAGTCGAAGGCGACTACCAACCTTTCATTACATGACTGCTCATAGAATCCAAGTCTTATATTCCTTCCCTTAATGTCCCTGTAAATTAAATCACCCAACTGCAACAAAGTACCATCCTCAATCTTGACTTTCCCAAAGTAAAGTTCCATACCCTTGCACTGCTGCCCTTTGATAAAACGATGCTTCCAAATCAAAATATCAATGAACCCACTTAACCGCTATTTTTCAAGATTAATGCACTATAACCGTGATCTACACATGTCTGCACACCTATGTGTTGGTGTTATGCCCTAGGCTTATAGTTATTTTGACTCATAACTAATACCGTTATGTAATCATCTTTACTATTTATAATAGAGAATGTTTATCTTAAGTATTACTCCCTCCGTCCAAGTACATACTTCATGGTTACTGTTCACGCATGGATTAAGGAAAAAAATAATGATATAATGTTGTGAGTGTAAAAGTAAAATAGGAGAGAGAATGAGTGGAGGGAATAGTAAATTATAATGGTGTTGTGAGTATTAAAATAATGTAGGAGACAAAGTGTGAAGTATGTAATTGGACGCCCAAAATAGAAAGTGTGAAGTATGTAACTGGACGGAGGGAGTATATGTTTTACATGTTTATTATAATATTCTGTATCCCTAATTATTGTGAATAACTAGTATAAGTTGGTAGTGGATAATCATAGAGATGATTATATGCATGGGGATGCACATTAAACTTATGGGTACTTGTTAGAGAACAAGGTATTGGACTGACCCATCTATGAGATTTATGACATGGTCTATGGTCATATATGTCATGATTAAATCTCATGATAGTCGTGTCATTAGAATCCTTAGTACCTGAGATTATCATCGTCTTCCACATGATGAGCGTTGTGTTTGATGTAGTCTAACACTATCTTTAATAGGATAGCCATAAGGGCTATGTTGGCACGACTGGATTCTGTAGACACCCTATTCTGAACCAATAATTACACGATTACACTACCCTTCGTCTCTCTTTTGTGTTTTGATGAAAGCATATTAGTTTCGTCATGTCTCGTTAAGTTTCTAACTAACCTTGTTAGTTTTGGACCTAACTGACTAACGAAATGACTGAAGAGGACAAAATAGTCGATTGACTAGTTGTTCTGCGTGGGACATATGTGTCTCGCGATAGACAACCCCTCTGCAGAATGTGCAGATTCACTTCCCTTGTCGATTTCAACCTCTTTTCTTGATAACTCTTATCCAATCCGGGTCTCTACTGATCTTAGAGTTCTGGAACCTTCATTGGGAGATATCCCAATCTACTTGAGTCTCCTAATCTTGCTGACTAAGTAAATTATCCCCTATAAATACTAGATGACTTTTAGTATTTCAGAGGACGGCCGACAGACACAATTTACTGGTTTCTCTCCTTGAAAGATTCCTATAAATCACTCATAAACAAACACCCAAATTCGTCCATCAACCTTATTGATTGACGAACATCGAGGCTCAAGCCTAAAATTAAGTCAAAGCTCTGTCCAAATCCTTTCTCGACCGAGAAGGAGGAGAAAACACTTAGAACCACGTTCTAAACCAATTACACCCTAAAGCCGACATTGTCTACTTCTCCTCTTGTCACTGAAGCCGAAATAAAGGAAACTAAGGCCAAACTTATCTAAGCCCTGCTTAGGATGGATGAACAAAGTAAGAAAATTAATGAGCAAAATACCCAAATGGCCGCCCTCATGCAAGAGTTCCACGAGATGAAAGTTAAGAACGGAAGAAAGCCAAAGAAGAAAGAGGGATCCTCCTCCGATTAAGAGAAATCCTACCCCAAGAAGAATATGAAAACCAAGAAGTCAAGCAAGAAAGAGGAAGAATCCGATTCATCCTCTTCCTCATCCTTCTCCGATGATGAGGGATATATTTCCAAGGGTACTAAGACCAAGAAGGAAGGTAGTGATGAAACTATGAATCTTGGTAACCATGTTACTAAGAACTACCTTGAGAAGAAACTTGCAACCCTTGACACTTCAAAGGGATCATTCGTCCCATTTAATCCCGATGCTCTTCAACAATCCATCACCAAGTTTTCTCGCAAGTACAAGACACCCGATATTGCCAAGTTTAATGGAACTACTTGTCCTCGAGCTCATGTTGAGACCTACACTTGGGTTATGCTTCCAATGGGCGTTGTTGATAACACAATCTTGGCCCAATGCCTTCCTCAAACTTTAGAGGGTGCTGCAAGGGATTGGTACATGTCTCTTCCTATGACTACAAGGCTTGACTGGTCGTCTGCATGTTTAGTCTTCCAAAGGCAGTTTTAAGACAACTCCACTTACCGCCTACTAGGAGGGATCTTGAACAAACCAAGCAACATGAAAATGAGTCTTTTGCTGAATTTGCTAGAAGATTGAGACTCAAACTTAATGAAATTGTCGAAAGACCTACTCTCAAATAGAAAATCCACATCTTCCTCCAATGCCTCCGTGATAAATTTCAAGAGAAGCTCGCCGATATTTACTTTCCTAGTTTCAATGAACTTCATGAGTCCGGAATTAGGATTGATGACTTCTTAAAAAGTAAAAAGAAGGAAATTACTTTTCGCTACAACAAACTCACCACAAGTAAGGATGCCTCAGTCAATGCTATTGCATTCAACCGCCCCAACGCCGACAAGTATTCTGCTGTTCCTCCTCCCGAAAAGAAGAAGAGGCACTATGACAAACTTGAAGGAATCAGTCAAGAAGAGCTCTTCGATGTGCTTGTCAAAAATGAAAAGATCAAACCAAGGGAAGGTGGTCCTCCTAGGGATATGGGTCCTAATCATGCTCATCACTTATTCTGCAAGTACCACAACTTCACCGGCTACGACACCAACACTTGCCACCACTTGAAGGACATCATCCAAGACCTCTTTGACAATGGAGAGTTAGAACGTCCCAACGTCTTCACCAACCCTCTCCCTCATAATACATGAAGAAGATGAAGTTACACTTACCACTTTGGGGTACAACTATCCTCTCCCTCTCTCCTTTGATAGAAGTAGATTAGGTTTTAAATTTCCAAATATGAACTTGAAGAGTTATTCTGTCTTTTTAGTACTTCTCACCTCCTCTAGTTTATGTCATCTAAACTGTCGAGTATGTTTTTAATTTCTCAGTTAATCAAAGTCATTTTCTTTTCCTAAACACTTTTCCTAAGGTTGTTCTACCTCATGAGTATCATTTAATTCATGCAAAATAATGGACCCTCCATTCCCTAAATCATCGTAAAAAAAAAAAAGAAACTTCTAAACGAGTTTAAGAAGAAAGTTATCATTAGAAGGCTTAAGGGGTAAACATTACCCCTACTGAAAGTCAAAGGTCAACAAGCAAAGAAAGCCAAAGGTGCGGCTGTCAACCTTCATTCCAAGAAGAGTGAGGCTACTCAATTCAAAGCTTTGAGAGTACAAAAAAAAATAAAAATCTCAAGCTTTCATCACCCCCACAACAAGGTGAAACTTCAAATGCATGAAGGACTCTCCCACAAAGAAGAGAAGTCAAGTGATACAAACAAAAGAAATGAAGATTACTCAACATCCTCTTACAACAAGTGAAGAAGACTTTCAGTATCAAGAAAAATGTGTACCCTGAAGTCATACTAATGATTGACTTTCTTCTCAAACTTATTTAGAAATTTCTAGATGACGCACGACTCATTAAAAGGTAAAACAACTTTTCTAGATCTTTGAGCCAAGTAACATTTTTTGTTGAGTCTAGAGGCTTCCTGTTAACCACTCTCATACACACTCTTGAAATCCAAGCATCAAAACTGGGGCTTCCTAACCTTTCCTCCCCCGGTCAATCTCTACTTCAACTCTTCAAAATAATCAAATCTGCATTAGGAGCTTTCCTCTTTTCTTCTCACTCCTATCATTAAAGAATATACTTCTCCAAAGTGTCAATGCTTGGATCACCTTCCAAAGAATAGAGTCCGTCTCTCCTCAACTAACTTGAGATCTCATTTTTCCCTCCTCAATAAGATTTTCTCCACTGAGTTCTCTTCGAGTTAACATGCTATTAAAAAAAAAAAAGAGACGCAAAAGAGATGCCCGCTAGATTGAAAACCCGAAAGGGCGGTCTAGGCAAAAACCAGGGTGAGTCACAAAAAAAATCAAGGACAAAGGGAGACTATTCTTCAACCTTCTTCATCGAACACCATTCGATCCTCTTCAAATCAAAACAACAAAGAGAACCTTTTTCGATCATCTTCAAATCAAGAGAGCAACCTCAATCTCTCTCTAATTGCTTTTAGAATAGTGTAATTCCATCAAAAGGGTTAGCCTAGAGTCCCTTCAATCTATGGAGGTGATCTCGAAGCATACAACCTAACATTCCTAATTTAGAAATTAATTAGAATTTTCTTGTTCTTAAATATTATATTTTTTAATTGATAATACCCCTTAAGAAAGACCGATCTTCGAATTGGGTGGATGCGGTGCTCCCTGACCTTTCAAATCCATCACTTAAGCCCCGAACCCAAATCTTTCAAAAATGTTTTTCTTATTGTTTTTCTAAATAAATAATAAGTGGCGACTCTGTATTCATTAAAATTGCATCACTACAGATTCTTGTAGGGAAAAATGATAAGTCAAAATGAGATTTGTCCCTCGTGAAGAGAGATGTTTGCTTGGGCCCCTCAATGAATAGTGTTGATGAAATGTATGGCCATACTCAAGAGATTTGATAGAGATCAAATGCACTTGGATTATTAACACATTCAGAATCAAGAAAGCATTGAAAAATATAAGTTTACGTGGACCATGACTTATGTTCAATATGACACCGTGAGACAAAGGGATTGTGATAATGATCTATCAAGTAATCAAGCTTTGATGTTATATTTAATTGGGTGGACATAATGGCTTGCTAGATACCACTTATGTTTTGTGAGGATCGATGTTTCGACTCAATACTAACATAAAATATAATTTCTAAAGGGTCACAAACAAAGAACGAATTGAAAATGGCTCAATCTGGAAAAAGGAATTCTGGGGCTGTTGCACGGCCGTGTAGATTAAAGAGCACGCCCGTGCAAAGGGTTTGCACGGCCGTGCGTTGTAACCTGCATGCCTGTGCAAGTATGCTGGAGCGGCCGTGCATTTTAAAGCACACACCCCTGCAAGTGGTTGCATGGCCGTGCATCTTTAAGTGCACGGCCGTGCATGTCGACAAATCAACATATCCTGTTTTGGCTTGGATTAGGGCTCTTCTCCCTAATGGTTAGGGATATTTATAAAGTATAAATAGCCCCCTTCTCCTCAGCCAAGACACACAAAAATTAGGGTTTATGAAACACTATTTCCTTGATTTTGATTACGAATTAAAGATCAAAACTCTTCAGATTAAATTCCATATTAGCCATATATAGATTGTTGAAAAGAGTTTCAACAATCGAGATCATCTAGAAATTCGACAAGATACAAATCTTGGTTCATTCGTGTGTGAATTATCGATAGAGGGTTATTGCTTTATCACCTAAAGCTTGAAGGCCTACCATTGTTGATTCATCACAAGGAAGAACAAGGAGAAGATCAAAGTTTCGTCTACGATTCAAGGTGAATTACGATTCGTGTACGAAAGACAAACTCGCAACAAATATTAGTAAATCTATATTCATGTTTTAATCTATTCATATTAAACGGATTCATGGCTAGGGTTTTGTGATTTATTCCAAGTCTTTCGCTGCGCATGTAACCCCAAAACCCAACACTATGCAATCCACACCCGTCAAGGTCTAGAAACTTTAATCTTACATCTCTTTCTTTTCATGACTTTCATATCTACAGATCCCTTGCCCAAATTTGATCCCATCAATTTTCCATGTCGATCTATCTCAACACATCATCGCTGCTCCCACTAAATCCTCAATAACACGATCCGTATAGATCCCTGCAAACCCTAGCAATAACCAAATTCTGCAACCCTTTATCTCAAATCCAATGCACTCCCATGATTATGTAACTGCAACCCTGATCTGAATACCTGCAGTTCCAAATCCACTTAGATTTATGAAACCTTGATCCTATTTGGTCGAAGTAACATAAAGCTAAAAGAATTTTTGCAGATGCTAATTATGATTCCGGTTCATGTAGCCCACATCCAATCAAATCAGATATCAATGATCTCTGAACCAGAGCTCTAATACCAGTTGTTGGGGAATTGGTGGTCTCTAAGTAGTACTTGTCCCATACCAAGTGTAAAATGAAGAGATAACATGCATGCAACATACATATAAAAAGTAATAAAAGACAATAACATGCAATTTGTTCACCCAGTTTATCCATTCGAACTACATTTGGGGGCACTACTGTTTTGGACAAATTTTGACAAGTAAATTTGTCTTCTCAAGGAGGTTTGGGCACAAATGGAATATAGTTCTCAAAGCAAGATGAACACAAGGATGTAACGAGGAAACTCTTAGAGCAATCGTCCAAGAGAAAAACCTCGGGAGGCCTTTGGAAAGCTTGCCTAAACCAAAGTAATTTTATTAAGTCTTTAGTGTTTCTGAGTACAAGTGCAGAGTAGAAGTGAGCAAAACTGTGTAACGTGTGTACATGTGCGTTCTAGGTACAATATATAGGTGTGAATGTAACTGAAAAACAACATCTTGAATGCCTTGCTGAAATCTAGCCTAGAATCTCGCTATTTGTTGATGGAGATGAGCCGTTATTCCTTGGTTGAAGGTGGAGACCGTTGCTTGACTAAGTCCATGCAGTCATTTAAATGATTTAATTTTATTTATCTTCGTGCCCCTGAAAAATAAGAAAATACAACAAACATTTTCAAGACGTTAGTCCAAGACGTAAGTTAAGACGTTACCTCAAGATGGGTGTCCAAGATGTAGAACATGCTAAGTGGTTTTTTTAGGGTGAAACAACTACCAAGCCAATATATCAAGTAATATCACCAAATCTGTTATGTTACAATATTCACTCATGATTAAAACAATAAACATAGTTTCCAAATCATGAACACACCCTCGCACAAATAAACCCTATACATATCATAGTTAGGCCACTTATGGAATCCCCTAAGGGCACACCAAAACCCACCACCATCTTGACTCGCTTTGTTAATCTCAAAGATTTTATCTGACTAACACAAATTTACGACATCTAATTTGAGCACACAAGCAACACAATATTCTTGGTCATCATCGTATTTATACATGAACCACAAACCTAAATCCACAAGGATTTCAATTCATATTATCCAAGAAGTAATATGCTCTCTATCCAAAAAAGAAATAAACTGCCAAAATCGGATTAAATTAGAAAATTACCAAATTTGATCCTACTTTCCTTATTCGTAACTCAAATTCTTCCATATTTTGATTTGTATCCAATACTATAATGTGGTAGATCCACATCTGGTGGAGGTAACAATGGGATGTCCATGGGAAAGTGGCGACTGATGTTGAAAAGTCATACACCCTCCAGGTAGATCCACATCTGGTGGAGGTAACAATGGGATGTCCATGGGAAAGTGGCGACTGATGTTGAAAAGTCATACTCCCTCCGTCCCACATTACCTTATCCATTTTGTTATTTTGGGCGTCCCATTTTAAAATCACACTTTCCTAAAAAGAAAACTTTTTAATACTTTTTTATTCATGGGACCCACTTATCATACTCACAACAACTATCAACTTACTATTCTCTATCCCACTTTCTCTCTCCTACCCACTCACAACTCCTACTTTAATAACATTATATATATTCGCTCCTTATTTTTCGTTCTCAACAGTAAACGAGTAAGCTAATATGGGACGGAGGGAATATACATAAAATTGGGAAGAGAGAATGGTTGAAATTAAGAATTAATGGTCAATGTTTGAAAAAAATGGCTGTTTTATACACCTAGTTCATGGTTTCTACATTTGTAATTAGAGTTTTTTTTTTTAAAATCAAAAAGTCCCGCAATCAATAAATAAAGAACACACTCAAATTATGATTTTACAAAAAAGTCCTCGGCTAAAAAAAAAAAACACACACACACACACTAACATGCAAGGGATTGTAATTTTTTATAATGCCTATAATACACCATATATGCGCTATTAAGGAAGAGATTATAACTTTTCATAATTTCTGCGAAATCACAGTATTAATAAGTTGTTAAACTGATAAACATTTATCAGTTGTTTAACTAATAAATTACATTTATCAGATGTTTTAGTTAAACAACTGATAAATGTAATTTATTAGTTATTTTGAAAGATTTTTGTGCTTATTGCTTGATTAAACAAACTATTTTTTGTGCCTATTGTTTGGTAAAATAATTGGTAAATGTAATTTATCAGTTAAACAACTAATAAATATGGATGTTTCGCCAAAATTATGAAAAGTAATAAACCCTTCCCTGCTAGCGCGTATACATGTTTTGCTCATCCAATATACCAAGGATATTTTTTGTTAGTTTTCAACTTGTGTTTTTTTTTTTTGTAGTATTTGTCTTTCAAAATGACTTTTTGGTAAATGCCTCTTTAATTAATTGAGGATATGACTAGCGTTTATATTTTTGATCTAGATTCTTATCTAAAACTTGGTAAATGCTTTTGTTAGGTGATGATTTGATGAGTTGAAGAAAATGAGGGTTGCCATGGGAGCAGGTGGGGAAGAGGCAACCATGCAAGTGAAGAAGAAGGGAGAAGATGAGGGGCGTAAAGAAATTGGGGGAGAGGTTTTAATTTAACATTTTTACCCCTTTAAAAAAGTTATGTGCATTGACACAAACTATTTAACGTTAAAAATGGATGCAATTAGTGTTAGTGACCTTCATTGCACAAACACTTGAGGTATTTTTCTTGCAACAAAAATAACATAAGGCACTAAATTCACACAAAGAATTCACTTGAGATACTCTTTTTTGCATATATATATATATATATATATATATATATATATATATATATATATATATATATATATATATATATATATATATATATATATATATATATATATATACATACATGAAGGATGTGTTTATACACATCTAAATCGTATACTTTTAGACCCATTTAATGATCAAACTTGAATGTTTTAATAGTTTTTTTGGAGTGTATAAGTAAAGGAAGAGAGGAAAAATGCATGAATTATGATTTTAAAAATTACAAAAAGGAATGATCGGATGGGAGTAACAACGAAAGAAACAATGAATTTCAAGAATATAAATGATTTAACCACTTAGAAACCAATTCCATTGGATAATACTCATCGATAGCTTTTAAACGATATATGACACGTCCAAAACGAAGTTCGTATTATGCCCTATGCAAGTTTTCCAAATTCTAAATGACCGCATAGCATAACACGTTGCACCCGCACACATGGGAACGAAACTCTAAGACAGCTACGGCCCACTTGTGCGACCACACACCACTTTTTGGGTGGTCGCACAGTCAGGGACCTTAGAGGAATTTTGAAAAAAAAGTGAGGGACATGTTGAAAATTAATTTAGGGACTTTTTGTGTGTTTTTACATAATTGGAGAACTTTTCTGTTATTTCTAAAACCTCAGGGGCCAGAAGGAAATTTTTGTCCAACACATTGGATTTCCTTTTTCAACAAGAAATTCTATTATTTTTCTAATTTTGACACCTCCCTCACCCTAGTATAAATACTAAAGTTTCAATAGCTTTTAGGACTTATGTTTTAATCAACTTTTGAGGATTGCAAATAAGGATTAAAGGTTAAAGATCCAGTTTTTATTTTCTTAATTGTTTTCATTGTTATGGATATGGGTACTAAATCTTTTATTCATGTATTAGATGTAGTAACTATTGAATCTTTATGCTAAATATAATTTAATTATTCTAATCAATATTGTTCTTGTTTATCTCAATATACTTAAAGCTATTTTTAGGTTTCAATTGTATGATTAAGATACTTTTGCCTTTAAATTACTTTGGTATGAATTGTTGCACTAGCATTGATGATTTATAAATTTACCATTATTGCAATGGTTAGATTTAATTGAGCAACTAGCGAAAATCAAAAGAATCTAGGTTCACTTGTTCTTAAGGATTTAATGAATTTCTTTAATGTTGTATTGACCTAGCGCAAAGTATAAACATTAAGGAAATATTAGAGTTGCAATTCACACACCAAACATCCCAACCCTTAATCTAACGAACGAACCATTAAATGAGATTGATCCCTTTATTACTACAATAGCATAGAGTGAATATAATTATAAAGCCCAATCCATGAATCCTTTTAATCTGATTACTTCCTTCCTTTTACTTGTTTTCTTATAAACACAAACAAAAACCCCTTGTTTACTTTGCACTAATTAAATCAACTTTTTTTCACTAAGTCCCTCTGAATTTGACCCTTCTTGTGTATATTACTAATACAATAACTAGTGCACTTGTTAGGTAAATTATTACAAGAGGGAGATTTCCTCCATCAATACATTTATTCCCAAAAAGAATGACTTAATTTAATATTGAAAGAGATTATTTTTATTTTTTAGCAGTACAAGTAGATAAAAACCTTTAATGTTCATGTTAGTGAGAATTTGTGGGAGGGGGGGTTGTGGGTCACACACCCACTTAATCCGTACTACCAATTTCAACATGGGGAAAATCAATAAACAAATACACTGATAATATGAAGGAAATAACACAAGATTTGGTAATTCATTTCGTTAACACATGACTACATATGAGGGTGTTGCTATCTGTAAGTACCCGAATTCGGTTCTTAAAAGTACCTTAAAAATACGTTATATTCACACTTTCCGAATTAACGAGATTTTTCGGGACTGTCCGGGTCATTCAAAATTAAAGTGTATTAAAAATACTTTAGAACACGTTAAAAATATTAATTTTCAAAAATATGCGATTTTTGGGACTGTTTCGACATTTATTCGGACAGTTAATTAACAAAACTGTCAAAATTCGGACAAAAGACGAAGCAATACCAAAATATTGGTTAACTTGTCTCAAAAGTCTCCCCAGGGGTCAAATCAAGGTCAAATCACGTCAGAGTGTAAAATGATCAAAATGCCCTCAGACTGAAGAATAGGCCGGCCGGCCTGTTTTACATGTCTGACAACCCATAAATAAAAATGACCAAAATGCTCTCAGGATGAAGAATAGTCCGGCCGGCCTGTTTTGCATATTTACAGCCTATAAATAGAAGCCTCATATTTCATCTTTTACACTAACAATTTTACCCCACAGCCCCATTCTCTCTCATTTTCAGTTTTTAAAGCCAAGAAATCTCTCCCATTTTCAGTTTTCAACCCAAGAAATTGATCCAATTTCAGTTTCGAACTCTGAATTTTTCCACAAAAAACACATTTAAACCAACCATTTTACCCCACAGCCCCATTCTCTCCCATTTCCAGAAATTCAGCTCCAAGAAAATTGCCTCAGTTTGCGTGAAAATCTCAGTTTTCCAAAAAAAAAACCTTAATCCAAACACTATCAGATCCGACCCACAAACCCTAAGAAGATAGAGCCGAAACGAAACATTGGTAAACTCTCCTTCTAACCCTAAAATCCCATATTTACTTTTAAAGTCATTTTCATCATTGTTCTCTATTGACTATTTAGTCATTTCACGTCATTTTCATAAAATGTAAACATTATAGATATCCGTCCTGAGTCCGAAAATGATCCATTCTCTATTACTTTTCTTATAAGTAATTCAGAGTTAAAAGTGGGAGATCCTGATTCGTTGATTGTCATTTTTATCTTACATAAAATGTCATTTACCGTCCAAATCGTTTGATTTGTTGATCATCATTTAAATATATGGCATTACTGTCTAAATCGTTTGATTTGTTGATCGTCATTTAAATAACGTCATTTACATTCCGAATCATTTTTTTGTTGATCGTTATTTAAATACTGTCATTTACATTCCAAATCGCTTGATTTGTCGATCGTCATTTCTATATCGCATTTACTTTAAACGTCCAAATCAAGAAATTGACTTGTCGATTGTCCTTTCATCACATGTCAATTACTATAAATATCTTTATTTTTTAAAATTATTTGTTATTATCATTTTATTAAAAATGGTAACGTTATAATGCCCAATTTAAATCAAGAAATGATTCCTAAACTTCCTCTAAATTCATCTCCTTGCAATGACTGTTATAGAGTCGAATAAACAGAAGATCTTGATATAATATATTCCCACATATATATGTATATATCATGTCATCATTTCATCTATAAAAATATCTATCATTATAAACCCTCCATCCAAACTTATTTTTAACTAATTTCCACACACACACACACACGCACAGTTTTCGATAAAGGAAGAAAGACTCACCATTATGAGGCATTTCGGGTGAGCACAATTAATCTCTTCCCGAGGCGTAACATGACCTCCGAACCTAACCATATCTCTTCAACCTTTTTCAAAGTTTTGGCTTATAATAAAAATGGCGGCGACTCTCTTTTTTCTTTTGAAATTCATCCGTTTCTGCTTTCGTGATTTCAAACAAATCCGACGCGTCCGGGGCCATTTCGGATCGGGGGTAATTTCAGTTGGCGACTCTGCTGGGGACATTTAACATGTTTTCTTAAAACTGATTTTGTTTTAAAAACATTTTGTGGGTCAAACTTTCGTGTACCCTTTCTCATTCTTTTGTGCGTGTGTGTGTTCTTCATATTTTGTAATTACTTGCTTGCTTTCCAGAAAAAAGGAAATTTTAAAAAGCTCCTATTTTTGAAACATTGGACTGTTTTTTTAAAAAATGTGTTGTTTTTGGAATTCTTTTAAAATCGTAAGATGCTTTGTGCATACCTGTTCATAAGTTGATTTTCGCGCATAATTTGAACTGCTCATAAATTCTTTAAAACACATTTTAAAAATCTCTGTTTTACTCAGTAAAAGAATTTAGTGACCGCACACTACACGTCCTGTAACCATGTACACTTACACACTACAACCCTTAACCCGGGATGACCGTTCAGCTGCAACTTGAAGGCCTTCATTATGCCTCTCTCGTACACAAGGGGTAATCCCAAATAGCCTATCCTCGCCGGTGTAACCATGCACTCTTTGTGTCACACTTCGTCCGAGACCTTGGTTGGTTTTTGGCTTAGTTCATGTCTTAAATCATCAGTGTATATTCTTACACCAATCTTCCTCACAAGTCAAAACTTAAAAGTTAAGATCAAAGGTCGTTTCTGGACCCGGAGTCTTAGCTTTTGGCTTTGACTTTGACGCAGTACTTTGTTAAAAATATACCCGAAGGTTCAATGTGACGCAGTGTCATCAAACCTTTAACGTATGAACCATACCAGTCACAACTTGGCCAATGCCAAGAGCTAAGGCTCCTCGTAAAAGCGAGTCAAAGAGGTCATGCCGAAATTTTGGCACGATTTTCCGCCTTAACTCGGGGATGTTGACTTTGACCGTGACCTGCGTGGCATATTGTGAATTACCCCATTTTTCTTTTAACGAAAAGGGCCAAGTTCACCTCATTGGAAGCACCAAATTTATGAAAAACGGAGTCGCCATGCCATTTTGATTTATCCTCAAAACTTTGAAAAAAAGGAAAGGGTTCGGAGGTTAAGTTATTCCTTGGGAAGAACGTTTGGCGTTCACCCAAGGAGCCTTGCAAAAGCAAGTCTTCCAAGGTCCAAAATTTGTGCTTGTTTGTGTGCGTGTGTGATTTAAGAAAAGAGAAAGGATGTGCCAAGTTTTTTATCCAAACGTAAGAACCATTTAAAGAAGGTTTTAGTTCGAGATACCTTGGACTTTGGTATTTTCGGGATTTTGATCCCATACTCACTTTTAACTTATGATCATCATTATGAGACCTATCTACCCTACCATTAGACTAATCAACCAATCTAGGCGTAGAAACCTTGGTATGTTTTAATCTAACTTTTCTTGGGGATTTTAGTCGAATGTGATCAAAGAAATCATTTTTAAGTCCAAGAATGAGACATTTAGGAAAAGAATGAATCTTTATCCATCAATCCTACATCTTGAGACAATGGTGATTTATAGGGACATTTTGGTGTTAGTCTCAAGTGATTATCGGAGATTTTGGGACCAAGAATCATTGATTCCTAAAAGGAGCAAAGATTATGGCATTTTGTAATGGGATTGATGTAAAGTGGAGTCTTTACACCAATCCTAACTATGAAATGCTCAAGAACCATGTGACTAGGGAAATGGGATGTAAAGATTGGATCTTTATGTTCATCCTATGTATTTGATGCCTTAGTAGGCTTTTAGAGAATCTTTGGAGAAAGATTCCAACTTTAGGGACATGGGGAGAAACAATATTAATATAAAGACTTGATTATATTGGCCCGTAAGATCTGAACTGTACAATTGAAGTGTTCTGCTGGTGGTTTGTAGTTAGATCTGATTATATTATCCCCATAAATCATAATGAATTAATTGAATGATTTGACTACTCTATCTGATAATCATGTTTATGGCTCATCATTTTGATTATCCACATAAAAATTCAGTCTTTGAAACTATTGCAAAATATAAAAAGTAGTGATGCTTAAAAACACCTGCTAATGGTAAAAGGAGGGTTCTAATCATTTATGAGAACTGTCGATTGGAGCTGATGTCATGTGTGTGAACTTTGGGGAGGGGGGAGGGGAACTGATATTACCCTTCAAAAGTATGTTTTATCGAGATGTGCACAAACTTGCACAAAAATACAATCTTAAGGTTTGAACTTGGGGTAACTTTCATGCTCTCAAGGTGTTTGACAATTTGACTCAATGACAGGATCTGTAAGAAAAATGAGCAAGCGACTGCCGCCAGACCCAGTTGCAGTGCTGAGAGGCCATCGTGCTTCTGTCATGGACGCTTGTTTCCATCCTTCAAGGAACTTGTTATTTACTAGGTAATTCTTTAGTTTGACTGAGTAATGTCATTGCAATTGTGTTTTTTAACTTTTGACATGAGTTGATGGAATTTGTATTGCAGCTCTGTAGATGGCGAGTTGCGAATTTGGGATACGGTACAGAATCGGACTTTGTCATCTGCGTGGTAGGGATAAAAACACTTTGAATTTCAAGAACATTTTTTTGGTGTAGTTTGTAACACTTTGATTAATCGAGTTGTAGTAGATATGGAAGCATAATCTCAGCCAAGCCTTTCTATTCTAATGCTATTTTGAGTGGTGACATTGTAAATTGGATACAGGGTGCACAGTGAGGCACATGGGATTATTTGTGTTACAACAAGCTCTTTGGTTGGATCCAACAAAGTTATTAGGTACTTATTTAGAATGCTTCATATAATTGAATTTTCAGCAACCACTAATCATTAAATAAACTAAAAAAATATTTGCATGAATCATATATCATTTTCCTCCTTGTCTTGGGATTGTCTGGTAGTCTGGTACTCTTAGCTTCTATGTGTGAAATCAGTTGGAGTTTAGCATCTATATCTGACCTTGTTAGGTTTGTCAAGCTTCAGTGTTTTGATTTGTTATGTAGTAGTTTGGTTTTCTTATCTTTTTTTCCACTTTTTTTGCGTGGAAGGTTCTGTTTACCACCTAAATTTCTTTATTTATATCAATAACAAGTTCTAGTTGTTATAATGCCTATACAAAATGCACTTCAGGTGGCTTTATTTGGGTTAATCTGTTCATTTCCCTATCTTCACTTCTATGCAGCCAAGGAAAGGATGGAACTATCAAGTGTTGGGATATTGAAGGCGGGGGTTTGTCCATGTATTACATTATCATCCTTTCTGGTTCCTATTGATGGCTCTTGTCTATTTAAACCACTGCAACTGGGTTTGCTTAGAATCTAATATAGAATTCTTTCTTGGTTGATGGTATTCCTGTAATTTCTGACAGGGAATCCCATTTAATCAGGGATTAAAATATGAAATAGATCTAGTAACCTTTTAAATCATTCAATTAATTCATTATGATTTATGGGGCCAATATAATCACTATCGAGTAGTCAAATCCTTTACTTTCTTCACCTTGATATTTACAAGGTATGATTTAGGACAATTGAAGTGTTCTGTCTTTTATTTTATTTTTTCTGCCTTTTTGTTTCCTTCTTTGGAATGGGTAGCTAACATGTGGATTGTGGCACTTTGTTATCTAGCTTTTCAAAATGTGTTCTAACGACAATCTTAAGCTATGGTCTCCGAGAGTTTGGAATTAATTTGTCTATAACGGGTTTCTATCTGAAACTTTTTCATTCACATGTTGTTTCAATGAGTCTTCCATGAGTAAAATCTACACCCAAAGAAAGAGATGGAGATATGTAGCGGGAATGAGGCACTCATTGGTCGATAAGGTTACCCAGGTTAGTGATTTCATACAATTTAATGGTTATGATGCATAAATATTCTTGTTATTCACCTATTAAACTATTAGTTTTGCAAGTATAAAATGACTAGTGAAAAAAATTGGTAAAGAATAAGCTTAAGTTGGCCTCATGTGTGTCTAATGGTCCATGTTTTCTAAACCATTTGAAAATATCCATGGAAAAAGACTTTTTAACTCAGCAATAAATAGAATGTCAGGTTAGTGATTTTGTAAGGTTTTGATTTTTATTCTTTGAACTTTTGTGAGTATTATGATTACATTTAGGGCAAGGAATAAGCTTCAAGTTAGCCTCATGTGTGTCTATTGGTCCATGTTTTCTAAACCATTTGAAAATATCCATGGAAAAAGACTTTTTAACTCAGCAATAAATAGAATGTCACTGTTAGAGTTATGTGAATAAAGAGGTTAGCTTTGTGATTTTAATTTATGGGTCTATTACTATTTTGGTCTGAGACTAATTTATGATTGGTATTTGACAGTTCTATTTCAGGTTGACAAAATGTCAAGGTTGTATTTCTTAAGCTTCTCGAGAAGCCTTGGATCTTCTCAAGTATGACAAATTTAAAACCCTGTTACACCTAATGCCCAGGTTGAAAGGACACTGGTATCAACACCTGTTGGGACAAGAGTTAAGGAAGAGAAAGGTTGGGGTAACTATACAAATGAGGTCTTTTAACATAATTAGCGATCAAATGGCCTGGAATGCGATGATGATCTAACAACTGTTATAAAGCAGCATGCAGCTCAACCTTTTATCCACATTTGGTAACCTTAGTGACATTTTTCTTCACTCATCTCTGCTGCTTGTCGGTTCTAACTAGTGTTGATTGTAATATTAACGATATTATTGATGATCGAGAGAACAAATATCTTTAACTCTCATTAGTTTTTAACTCTTTTGGATGATTGTAAGAATTATTGTTGTGTAATAAAGGAAGGTTGATTATTATTGTTGAATGTAATGATTGTTAGTTTCCATTAATTTTTATTTTTATTTTTATATAATTTAAAATAGGTGCAGCAGAAAAAAATTGAAAATTAGCACATAAAAAAGTGCTTAGATAGCATATAAAAAACGCTATGTGAGTTGACTTGTAGAAAAATAAAAAAGTGCTTAGATAGCACATAAAAACGCTATGTAAGTTGATTTGTAGAAAAATAAAAAAATGTGACTAGATAGGGCTTTTGAAAAGCGCTATCTAAGTTTGTGAGCTTACGTAGCGCATAATAAGCGCTATGTAAGTTGAGTTGTAGAAAAATAAAAAAAGTGCTTACAGAGCGCTTTTGAAAAGCGCTATCTAAGTTCTGGAGCTTACGTAGCGCATAATAGCGGTAGCTTAGATAGCGCTTGTAATCGCTATCTAAGAAATAAAAAGCGCTATCGAAGGTCAAATCTGTACTAGTGCCAGTTGATAATAATAGTCTTGCCCTCGGCCCGTGGACGTAGCCAAGTTGGTGAACCACATATATCGTTGTATTGTGTGATTGAATTATTTTTATGTCTTTTACATGAATATGTTATAACAAGATAAAGGCCTTATCGAAAGATAAGGGTTTGTGGGCCCCGGTGGCTTCTTCAATCAGGGATCATCAGGACTCAAAGGGCCAAGTGGTAGTAGTTCAAGCAGGTGCTGACGCAGCTGTAAAAGCAAAGGGTTCGAGGAAGGCATCTGAGAAGTAAGCAACAAATTTGATTGCGTTAGATGAGAGGGACAACTTTAAAATCATTAGATGTCTAGATGATGACATTCTAGCATATATTGCAGATACTGATTTCGGAGGTGGTTTTTGGTTTACGTTGGAAGACATGTATCTGACACGATTATTAACCATTTTGGTCCCAGAGGTGGCAACAAGGGTGAAAAACAGCTAGAGGGGGGTGAATAGCTGTTACAAATTTTTTGCCCTCTTTTAATACTAAACCTCTAAGCTTTCAAAACCACTTTCACTGTGTTAGAAACTGCAAGTAGAGTTGTAAAATGCAAAACGGAATATTTGAGTTACAAAGCGGTTTTGGAGGTGCGGTTTGCAAAGCAGTTTTAGTGCGGTTTTTGTGAGCAGTTATAAAACTGAAAATGAGGTTTGACAAAGTTTACTCCAAACACAATTCACAATAGTGGATAACTAAAATTAATATCAAACAGAGATAGAGATAAACAATTAGTAAGAACAGTAAATAAAAATGCAGAAATAAAGAACACAATATTTGGAGTGGTTCAATCGATAAACGATCTACGTCCACTACGAAGATGGTAAGTCTTGGATTTTCTAAGAGTTTGATTTTATATTGAGTATGAGAGAGATTACAAGTTACAAAGTATTCAAACTCAGATCTAAAATCTATTCTATGAAGATCGAATCCTAGACTATAACCAGTGTATCTCAAATGAATAATCTATGTGATTAAACAAGTGAGGGGTGTGTGTGTAAGCAAGATCAAGGCTCTTTGAATCTAAGAGATGTAGAGCACAATGATTCTTGATGTGTTAAGGCTTGATTTCTGGGCTGGGATATATTTCTTGAAGTAAGAAGATGAAGATTCAAAGGACTGGAAATTTTCTGGGCAGAACTTCAACTTCGTATGAACTCACAACAAATCAATTTCTCAAGCAATCTTCAAATGGTAAAGATTGGGGGTATATATACCCAAGCACCAAGGAACTAGCCGTTGGATACAGCTATTGCAAGGACTGTACTGGTGCTTTCCCATTGGTCTACAATAACCACTTTTGTCCTTGGTACAACAGTTGCAGGTAAAGCTGATCAGGCTCCAGCTGCAAATAAGGTAGTTAGGACATCTGTCACCTTATCAAGATCCTTGTAGATCTTCTCTGACATTGAGTCACGTGACAAGATATGGTGGTTGATATTTGATATTGCTGACGTGGATTCTAACGGTCAAATGTGGTTCACTTCAAGTCTTCAATCATTGGAGCGATCTGGTAGGGAGCAGTTTTGATAAGAGCGGTTTCACCAGTGGAGGATTTATCAGTGCGGTCAAGATGTTGGAACTGCAATGCGGTTTGCATTGGATCGATTCACTACTTTGGGTTTGCACTGGAGTTCAAAGGTGGTTTTAGACAAGGATTCCATAAAGCAGTTGCGTGGAGCGGTTGTGCTAGGCGGTTTTGACAAGGTGGTCTGAAATATTGAACTTCATCCTCATATCCAATGAGTCTTGTCCCAGTCTTCAAGCCTAATTTATTCTATTCTATAAAAATGAACTTAGCTAAAAAATTGAAGTCTAAGCTTCATTACATAGGGTCCTAAAGTCCTTAAAATAGAGAGAAGGTTATGGTATCAATCAAATTTTAAGCTAATCTAGGAGGGTTAAAATATGCATACCCAACAATCTCTCCCTATTTGATTGATGCCATTACCTACTACAGCAAAAGCAAACATTGTAATTGGTAAAAACATGTCCATAAGAATTAGCATGGTAAGTCATGTCCCAAGTCAATGTACACACTAGCTTAAGTTATAGATTTCTATACTATTTAAAGAATGAAAACTTACAATTCAAAAAGTATAGAAATGCATTCAGTGCACATGAAAATATGAGATTAAGTTTAAAGTGTGGTTTAAACTGAATGTTTAAACTTCATTTCGAAAGAGTGATTTTAAGTTGAAAAATATTTGAATGAGGTTTAAAACCATAAGCGGTTTCATTGTTCTACAAACAAGCAGTTTGATATGAACAAAGTTTTGGAACCATGATGCAATTTCCATTAATACCTCAAGCGGTTACAGATACAAGGTATGAAAGAAAATTACAGGGTTACAAAAACAAAAGAAGTTGGACAAAAAGAATACAGAGAGAGTGCGGTCCAACTTACAAAAGGTATTCATCAAAAAGGTTACAAGGAGGAAGTGGTTTACTGCTGACACGGTTTGTTAACTTCATCTTCTGCTTGACGCGGTTCAGCATGGGTGGATTGGTCAGTGCCCATAGATTTCCTCATTCTTCTCACTTCTTCAGCGGTTCTGGTTAGAGTTGCATCCAGTTTCTTCACAGAACTTTCTTGCTTTGCCAGCCTTAGATTAACTTCACCCACACCTCTGGAGTTTCCTCTAACTTGCTCAATCGGGTCATTGATAAAGGTATGGAAAGAGGAGTTTAAAGAATTGAAGCAAATGTGGATTTCATCATTAAGTGCAGCGGTTTGGGTAGCAATTGCTTGTTCCATAGGCTCAAGATTTATGGTGACCTTCAAGGAGGATTTCAGATCATGGATTGCAGAATCAAGTTTTGAATTGAATCCAGTCTTGAGGTTGTTCAAGCGGTCGTTGAACTCATCTTGTATTTCATTGAGCTTGGCCTTCAAAGCATCTTCCACAATCTCCAAGTTAACTTCAGATTGCCCTTTAAGCAAGTCAAACTGCTCCAGAATATCTACTCTGATGGTGTCCAGAGCAGTTTTGATTTCAGCAGTTAGGGCTGCATGAGAATGAGGCGGTCTGGTATGTACTGCATCAGAGATAGTTGTCATGAAAGTATCGAAAGAAGTGTTGGTGGTATTGATGAAGACATCTGATAGTTGAGTGAGAATCTCTTGGAGTTGAGCCTTTGAAATTGCATCTCCAAGTACTTGGAGAACTCCATTTGCCAGGTCTTCCCTGAAGCTTTGAAAACACGCTTCAGCCGCGGTTTTGAGTGCAGAAGCGGTTTGATATAAGAAAGTGGATGCAGAAGTGGATGCATGAGCAGTAGATCTCTCTCCCTTAATGGCATCAAGCAAAGAGGATTTAAGAGTGGCCATTTCAAGGGATTGAGAATCCACCTTGGTGTAAGTACCCCAATCTGGATCGCTCTCCATCCAAACATACAACAAAACCAAGGGTAAACTTCCAGAGGTCATAACTCCTTCATACGAACTCCGATTGAGACGTGCCATATATGGTTGGAAAGCTCTCGATGAGAACTAGCTTGCCATCACAATTACAAAATTTGGAAAAGCATGGAAGGTCCGTACGGACCTCTTTGCATGCCAAAAGGTCCGTACAAACCTCTTTGCATCCAGACATAATTATGACAAAATCCTCTTAAAGTCCACATTATTCCCTCAAATCCGGGAAAACCAAAATTTTGGATTTCATGGAAGTTCCGTACGGACCCTCTTGCACATTTTCAAAAACTATAAATAGAGGGCTCCCCCCCTCTCATTTTTGACATCTCCCTCTTCTCCTCTCTCCCTAAGCCTTCAGGATGCCCCTCTAAGACCCTTTGGGGCACTCCCGGTCCCTTTCGGTTCCTTCCGGGGCCTTCCGAGCTCCCTCGCGGTGCTCCGAAGCCCTACCGAGCGCTCCCGAGATGCTCCCGCGCTGCCCCGAGGCACTCTCGAGATATTCTGAGGCCCCTCGTGGTACTCTGAAGCCTTGCCAGGTCTTTCTCGAGGCATCCCGGCCCTTTTCGAGCCAAACCGACGATCCCGACGCACGCCAGAACTCTGCCCGAACGCAACCGACGATCTCATCGCACGACGAACCTCTGCCCGAATCCAGTCAACGATCCCTGCGATCCCAACGCACGCCGAAACTCTGCCCGAGTGCACACCTGACAATCCCGAGGCACGCCGAAGCTCTGTCCGCAGACAACCGGCACATCCCGAAGCAATCCCGGTCCGTCCCAGAACACTATTCCATCCTCAAACACTATTCCCCAGCGGAAGACAGACACGAACCAACATTGGTAAGGCTTCCTTCCATTACTATTTCAATACATCTCAATACGTAGTGTACAATGTAGACATCCGATACAGCATGCATTTTTAAAAGCACATACACACACACACACAACATTTAAAGAAAGAAGGGGTGTCGAAAGACTCATTTTTACGAGGCGACTCGGGTGAGCTCTAATATTCTAATATTCTCTTCCCGAGGAGTAACCTGACCTCCGAACTCAAAAATCTCATCACACAAAAACAGTTTTTAAACTGATGCCTTTTCTCAATGTTTTGGGCTTAATCAAAACGGCGTGGCGACTCTACAAAGCAAAAACACAGCGAGACACCTCCATCGACCAACGCAACGGAATGCCAGATGCCGGGGCGCAATCGTGCGCCTCTCGGATCCGGGTAATTTCAGTTGGCGACTCTGTTGGGGACATTTTGTTTTAAAAAACTTTTAAACAAAACAAAAGATTTTTAAAACGATGATGAGGGTCAAACATTCATTTTACCCCTTTCTTTAACTGTTGTGTGTGTGTGCATGTGCTTTACTTTTTATTTTACAAAAAAAAAATAAAAATACAAAAATGCATCAATATACATCTGTGTACGTACATTTAAAATTCTTCAAAAAACTTCTGTTTTACTCAGAAAAAGAATTTTAGCGACCGCACACTACTCACACAGCTGCCTCGGTACACCGCGCTCTACGTACACTTGCTGCCTCAGATACACTACACACTACAACCCTCAACCCGGGGTGGTCTCAGTTGTAGTCCGTTTGGTCTTCCTAGGCTTCTTGGATGTGCACGGGATCATTCCAAACATCCCATCCTAGCCAGTGTCAGCCATGCACGCTTGCATCACACTCTGTCCCGACTCGGTTTGTTTTTACCCAGTCCGTGTCATACAGTCTGGATACATATTCCATGCCGAAGATTTTCTGAGTCGAAGCTCGGAACTCAAGATCCCTTGTGCAAGCAAAGCGATGAAAGGTCATGCTAAAATCTTGACCCGATCTTGATTTCTAAAGCTACACCCAGACGATGTTCCGTCCCGGATATACATCCATGCCCACATGACACCATGTCATCAAACCTTTAATACGTCAGCCATGACAATATGACCCAGCCAACGCCTAACGTCACAGATCCCTTGCGCAAGCAAGGTAAAGAGAGGTCATGCCGAACTCTTGACCAGATCTTGACTTAGGTGCCGGCTCGGCTCACTATTCACATGACCGACGCATTAAAATGAACATGACAGGCTCGGTCCTTAGGTTCGATTTTCTTTTAGGCTGGTGGAAACCGCTTGCCCTATAGGACCCTCGCCCGGGGCTGTCCACCACGGGATGTCGAAATACAGGCGCAAAACGAGGGGCTTATAGCCGCACAGATGGTCTCCACTGACCCAGGATCTAGCATAGTTGCGGAAAAGAAGAGCAATCTTTTCCAACCTACCTAGGATTCTGAGAAAACACTGTTTTAAGTAAATTAAAACAACAAAAAAAATCAAAAAAATAAATAAAAGCGGAAACTGCATGTCACATGAGCTTTTTCCCTTTATCCAAAAAAAGGCCTTCCCATTTCTAAACCTTACCCGTCACCCCCTCCAGCGAACCGAGAGTGGTTGAGAGTACCCGGGAGCCGCCTTTTCAGTATCGAGGTCACAAGGTCCAACAGCCCTTCCGGTTCAGCGGTCCGAACAGTCCGCTACTCCCCCATGGCGGGATCAACAGATAACAGTGAGGGAAACGGAACCCCGCCCCCGGGAAACTTCCAAACAATGGAAGAAGTTTGGCAAGCTTTTAAGGCTCTCGAGAAACGCCAAGAAGAGCAGCAGGCTTGGATCGAATATGCCATGCGCCATCGCGGAGCTGTTGCGGTTCCCCAACCCGATGGAACCTTTGTCCTCATAGAAGGCGAAGAAATGCCTGTTCCCCCGGTTTCCCAAAGCTATCAGCAGGTCCCTCCTTCACAAAGCCACGGAAACCTAGCAATGCAAGGCAACTCCCGCTCAAAGCTCCATTCGAGCCTCAGTCAAACAGCTCCGATTTTCCAACCTCAGCACACCTATGGGCCCGCTCCCTCAGATCCTAACACCTCTCAATATCCCCTGGAATTCAATCCTGTGCCTCTGTATGAGTCCCGCAGCTACAACTTGTAATCCCAATGCTTACCAGGGACGGACATCCCAAGCGGATATCCCAACATTTCAAACCTTCCACCCGCTGGACTACCACTTGGGGCTAATGAAGCATTTCCCCAATTCCCAAACACAACCCTTAGTGGTCCGGGCAATTACGCCCCCAATTTCAATAATCCAGGATACGGGTTGGTATACACTCAACTGCCTCCCCGAGACTCCCGAATGGCAATCCCATCAGCTAATCCACCTCCATCTTCGGTCTCCATCCCAGAAAACGGCAGCCTGCCTCTGCCTATTGACCCCCATATGGCTTGGTTGGTAGAACATGCAAAGGAGATACAATGAAAGAGTTTCCTTAAGCAAAACGAAAAAGGTTACCAAACACCTCCAAACAAGAAGAAAGAGGTTACCAGAGCAGTCCACTACATCTAGAACGGAGCTCAAGTAAACCGCGATCAAGCACCCCCGAGGAACAACAATCCCCCTCGCATACCACAGTTCCAGCATTTCGATAACCTCGGGATGCCCTTGAGCCAAGTCCTAGAGACACTAGTAAAGAGGAACATTCTCAAACCCCTTGAGAATTTCCAACCAAAGACTCGCAAGCCTAATATGGACATGAGCAAACACTGTGCCTTCCACAACTACCCCAGTCACACTATCGACAATTGTTTCGTGCTAAAACAAGTGGTCCAAGGGTTAATCGAAGAGGAAAAGTTGGAACGCCCCCGCGGTACCAACACAGTCGGAAACCCTTTCCCTAGAAATGACGGGGTAAGCATGGTGAATAAGTCCTCGGCAAATTCCCTTGATGATTGGGGACATGAAGACGGAACCTGGGGCTTCCGCAATGAAGAATTCGGAAGAAAGAATCCAAGAATGGTTATTCCCCAACATTCCTTTCCGGTATCAGGGCACGCCAAGGGATGGATCGAGCCCTCCCCGAAGATAAGGTAGTTCGAGACAGGCCGAGCAAGTGGCAGCATCAAAAACGGCATAACTTTCACAAACGTGGAGATAGGTCGAGAAGCTTGGATTAACCCCTCATCTCCTAGAGTCTAGCTTCGAAAATAAAAGACCCTGAGTCTGTTGTATTTAAGTTTGAGTCTCTAGATTCCTCTGACGGCCTTACGCCTAAAGATTATGCGTTCGTAACAAACAATGTATTCCCTTATGCTTTGAATAAATTCGACCTCTCTGAGTATCCCCTCATTGCCACTTTAATAAATGATAAATTAACTAAATCAAAAACAGTTAATAATGATTCACTTGATAAAGACGCAGACACATTAATGAACAATGCATTAAACAAATCTTTAAGCATGTTGTCAAACGAGAGGAAAATCGGGCCCAAGCTGCCAAGAAGGTTCTAATAAAAATGAATTTGGGAACTGCTGAAGAGCCCACAGAGACGCAAATCGGAAAATTCTCCGTCGATACTTCGCCCAAAGAATATCGAGTCTTCTTCTTCCCCTTCCACACTCTAAAAAAAACAAAAAAAAAAAACAAAAAAATCATACAGTCAAACCTCGTAGGATCTAGTACTTTTCTCATTCAATTAAGTCCTCCACGGACATAGTAATTAAGTCTTAAATTTTCCATACATAAGTCTTCTTTCTTTTCTTGCTAGACTTGAGACATTATTTTGCACCCCACATTACATTTAATGAAATGGTTTTGTTCTATGTGATCACTTGCATTGCTCAACAAGTAATTCCACAAATGATTAATGCTTTGATTAATTGGTGTGAGAAAGTCAATCGATAGCTCCCCATACACCTTACCATACCCCACACAAAGGCCTCCATCAAGCCATACACTTTCCAAAACATGTCCCCACCATCACCTTGACCAAGTCAACGACGGCGGCAACATCAAAGGACAACAACAGGTCACTCAGCATCAAAAGATTGACCCCATGTCGAAAACAATCTAGGGGCTTGCCTTCGCCCTCGTGTGCATCAAGAAAGTTCAAGCAGGGGCTTGCCTTCGCACTCATATGCTTCAAAAAAAAAAGAACTCAAGCAGAAGCTACAAAAAAAAAGCTCAAGCAGAAGCTACAAAAAAAAGAGCTCAAGCAGAAGCTTCACGAAAATAAATGAGGTCAAAGACCCAGAGGCAACGATCAAGAAGCAATGGATTCATTGAAACTGCTGTCAAATACGACTTGTCAAGGAATCACCTCAAGGCCCGTGCCTCATCATTCAACCTTCCGAGCATTTTTGCCAAAGGCCGCACTAATATTCATGCCCTGGCCCCAAAGCCAAACATAGTTCAACCCCGAACTACGTCGACCTAAGTTCCTTGTCTTAAGGGGAACGTAGGCAACCAGAAATGGTCCGGTCATAAACACATACGAATCCACAAACCCGGTCTCATCAATGACCTCTCCTATACACAAACCTTCTTTCACACCAGACCGACTCGATCCTTGATGCCGGTTGACTTTCTCCTCGTGATTAATCAAAGCATATCAGGTTTAATTGTTGAATAACTCGAACATCAACAAAGGGTTTTAAGCAAACAAGTGATCATTGTGAATAAATCTAGTTTTCAAATGTCTCGACAAGTCTTCTTTTTCTACAAAATAGGACAATAGAGATAAACACTGATTTTGTGTCAGCAAGGGCTTCCATACACTTTTACAAGCTTTTCTGTGCTCATACTCTCTCATAAGAGTCAAACCCAAAAGCATTTTTTTGTGCCTAAATCAAATAAGGCATTCACACAAAAGGGGACCCGTCCCCACCTTTTCAAAAATAAATACGCCCTTGCGAGTGTACATTATGAGTCATTTCTCCCACAAAAGAGGGTCGAACTACACAAACCTGAGCCCCCTCAGTCCGAGGGGAACGTAGGCAGCATTCATTGGTTCGGTCTAAGGAATACACAAAATTCCAAAAATTGACGCCACCAAGGCTCAGGCAAGAAGCAAGCAAGAGATTTGCGTCTCGACAAAACTTTAAAAGTAAATCACAAATCATCACAGTTAAACACACTTCTTTATGAGTTCAAGCACGATCTACTCTCAAACTCACAACATGCCAAAGACAACGTAAAACATTTAATAATTAATGTGTCTGCAATGACAATGAATGGATACTCAGTGTTTCAGAAGGTCATTCCATGCTACTCGCATTTGGCCCTTCGTTACTCTTTCCTTTCTTCCCTCATCCCCAACGAGTCTTCTTTCATTCCACATGAGCGAGTTCTGTCCCTCATTCCGAGATCAGGAGTCCTCCTCATTGAGTCAAACAATCCAGTAGCTCGCAGAGCTTCATTCGCCCGTGCTTCGGCTCAAATCTCCTCCCTGCGAGTCTGCAAAAGAGGACCTATCTCCATCAGTCGGTCAACTCTGGTCTCGTAGTCAAACAAAGAGTCTCCCGTAACATCCTGAGGGTCAGACCAAGCTTCGGCACTCCTAAGGCAATAGCTGCGACGGCAATTGGGCCCCAGAATTGCTTCACGCCTGCTCCTCAAAACCACTTGGTTCTGCCCGACATGCTGCTCATCCAGGTACTCGGTGGTCAACACAACACTCTCCCAACGTCGAAGGAGCACCATAGGAGGGAAAGCGGAATACTTCCATACCCTCATAGTGGCAATGCCTTCCCAGCCCAGCACAGGCTCCTGCCTCATACCGAACTGCCTGAAAACAAGCGATGGAACATAGAAAGAGGACCAAGACAAACACGGAACTCTGACAACATAGGAACCTTCCTGACAGGCCCTCCTAGTCTCAATTCCCCAATGAGGAACCCACCAATGGAGGTGATGCGTGCCAAGTCAAACCATCCACCTTTCGCAAGCGGATTGATCCATATCCAAGACAAGGGGTCGCTGAGCAAATGTCCACAGACTGAAGGATGTCAGAGGCACTGTCATAGCTTGAAATCTCTCCCTCTCTCGCCACCATAATGCAAGAAAAGCAGGGGCTTCCCCCATTCATGAACCAATCCCCCATCGCCGAGCGATCTATGCCATGAAAAGTTTCCCCCAAAGCCAAAGGAACGATGTCCTCGCCCGCTCAGCAGTGGCCTACCGCATCCGACAAAGCACTGGCACACATCCCGAGGGGGCTGACCATGAAAAGAGTGGCTATCACTCACAAAGCAAACACGTCCCAGGAGACATCACTCTCGTCGTCACTCAAGAAACTGTCAAAGCTGCTTCATCCCCCAACTACTTAAAAGCCTTACCAAAGCCATTTCCGGCCACCATACACTAACCACAAACATTTCAAGCTCGTGCGACATGCACAAAACATAAAAAAAGGGCGTAGAAAGAACCCCTAAAGCAAAAATAAAAGAGTTCATTACATGTGAATACATTGTGCATGAAAATACAAATATTTTGTTGCTCTCCTCACTAACATGCACAGAAAAGAAAAAAAAGAGTCCTACTCTGAGTCATCGACACCACCACATGGTAAAGACTCCCACATCTCGGTGCCTCCGCCAGCCACCTCATCATCCTCGATGAACTCAGCACTTTCCTCGACCGGATACTCCAAGACGTCCGTAGAAGTCAGAACGAAGAAGGAAAAAGAAGATGAGCCATCCCTCCTCTCCTTGTCCAGCACCTGAGGCATCCCACGGCCTCAAACATCACACCAAGCTCAGACAGAGGCGCTACCTCGCCCTCACCGCAAGTTCAGGCAGAGGAGCTACCTCGCCCTCACCGCAAGTTCAGGCAGAGGCGTCATCTCGCCCTCACCGCAAGTTCAGGCAGAGGCGCCACCTCGCCCTCACCGCAAGTTCAGACAGAGGCGCCACCTCACCCTCACTGCAAGTTCAGACAGAGGTGCCATCTCGCCCTCACCGCAAGTTCAAACAGAGGCACCGTCTTTCCCTCACCGCAAGTTCAGACAGAGGCGCCATCTTGCCCTCACCGCAAGTTCAGACAGAGGCGCCACCTCACCCTCACCGCAAGTTCAGACAGAGGCACCACCTCACCCTCACCGCAAGTTCAGACAGAGGCGCCACCTCACCCTCACCGCAAGTTCAGACAGAGGCGCTACCTCTCCCTCATCGCAAGTTCAGACAGAGGTGCTACCTCGCCCTCACCACAAGTTCAGGCAGAGGCGCTACCTCGCCCTCACCGCAAGTTCAGACAGAGGCGCCATCTCGCCTTCACCCCAAGTTCAGATAGAGGCACCATCTCGCCCTCACCGCAAGTTCCGACAGAGGCGCCACCTCGCCCTCACCGCAAGTTCAGACAGAGGCAACACCTCACCCTCACCGCAAGTTCGGACAAAGGCGCCATCGCGTCCTCATCATTTCACCGACTTTGGTAAAAAACGCCAGCGCGTCCTCAGCATTTTAGCAACTTTGGTCAGAGGCGCCACACGTCCTCAACATTTCAACAACTCGATCAGAGGCGCCCCATGCCCTCAAACACTTCAGCAATTCATCCATAGACGCCACCATGTCCTCTTCATCTCGGTCAGAGGCTCCCCACATCCTCAACAATTCAACTTCCTCCTCACAAAGGCGCCTCCTTCTGCAGGAAAACACAGCAAAGGTATGTCAATAAACTTCAAATGCAAGACATAGCAGTAATAAACACTACATAAAAGAAGAATCCCAGCACGACATGATGCCTTTCTAAAAAATTCCCACAAACAAAGTTCCATACAGGATGCGCCATCAAACTCAACTTAGGTCCAGATGCCTTAGAATAGTCTCCCTTAGGTCCAGACTCCTTAGAATAGCCTCAACATAGGGTCATACTCCTGAACTGAGTCTCCCTTAGGTCCAGACACCTTAGAATAGTCCCAACTTAGGGTCATACTCCTGAACTAAGTCTCCCTTAGGTCCAGACGCCTTAGAATAGTCTCAACTTAGGGTCATACTCCTGAACTAAGTCTCAATTTAGGTCCAGACGCCTTAGAATAGTCTCAACTTAGGGTCATACTCCTGAACTAAGTCTCCCTTAGGTCCAGACGCCTTAGAATAGTCTCAACTTAGGGTCATACTCCTGAACTAAGTCTCAATTTAGGTACAGACGCCTTAGAACAGTCTCACCTAGGGTATAGACACCTTCAAAGAAACTCAACTTAGATACTCCTCGCCTTTCCCGGCCATCAAAGTAAGCCCGAACCCCTTCCCCTGCAGACAAAAGTCAAACGGGAATTCTTGCAAACCAATACAAGATCACATATCCCCAGCGGACAAAACACAAAGGTAAACACGCCTCCCAAAATCAAAACACTTAAAGCACGAGTGCCTTCCCCCCAAGGCACAAATTACATCCTTGGCTTAAGACACCGACGCGTCCATGCTCGAAACCTCGTCAGAGGACATCACACGTCCTCAAACATTCCACTCACAATTTCACTATCACCAGCACTATCCGCAGCCTGGAAGGCTTTAACCTACCCGGTCCGGAAGACCGTATAAATTACCCAAATCATTATCCGTAGCCCGGAAGGCTTTAAACTTCCTGGTCCGGAAGACCGTATAAACCTCCCAAATCACTATTCGCAGCCCGGAAGGCTTTAAACTACCCGGTCCGCAAGACCGCATAAATTACCCAAATCATTATCCGTAGCCCGAAACGCTTTAAACTACCCGATCCGGAAGACCGCATAAATGTCCCAAAACATTTTCACAACTAGGGTCATACTCCTGAACTAGGTCCCAACTTAGGTCATACTCCTGAATTAGGTCCCAACTTAGGTCATACTCCTGAACTAGGTCCAACCTTAGGTCATACTCCTGAACTAGGTCCCAACTTAGGTCATACTCCTGAACTAGGTCCCAACTTAGGGTCATACTCCTGAACTAGGTCCCAACTTAGGTCATACTCCTGAACTAGATCCCAATTTAGGTTCATACTCCTGAAACTAAACCCCAACTTAGGTCATACTCCTGAACTAGGTCCCAACTTAGGTCATACTCCTGAACTAGGTCCCAAATTAGGGTCATACTCCTGAACTAGGTCACAATTTAGGTTCATACTCCCGAACTAAGCCTCAACTTAGGTATAGACGCCTTCAGACAATCTCACTCAGGACATCACCACGTCCACTCCACACAAAATTCAACTCAGGACATCCCCACGTCCACTCACCACAAACCTCACTACTTCACCACAGGACACCGACACGTCCACACACTCACACGAACTACAATTGGCTTGATTCCCACTCAGGGATACGTAGGAATCCTATCAAAGGGTCGAGCCGTCCGACCAACCTGATCACCTTCTCTCTCAGCACGCGATCCAGATCAGGACCCTTATCTTATCGACGACCCCACTTCTTTCATAAGTGACGTCGCCGAGGGGCTTCTGTAAGTACCCCAATCTGGATCACTCTCCATCCAATCATACAACAAAACCAAGGGTAAACTTCCGGAGGTCATAACTCCTTCATACGAACTCCGATTGAGACGTGCCATATATGGTTGGAAAGCTCTCGACGAGAACTATCTTGCCATCACAATTACAAAATTTGGAAAAGCATGGAAGGTCCGTACGGACCTTTTTGCATGCTAAAAGGTCCGTACGGACCTCTTTGCATCCAGACATAATTATGACAAAATCCTCTTAAAGTCCACATTATTCCCTCAAATCCGGGAAAACCAAAATTTTGGATTTCATGGAAGGTCCGTACGGACCCTCTTGCACATTTTCAAAAACTATAAATAGAGGGCTCCCCCCTCTCATTTTTGACATCTCCCTCTTCTCCTCTCTCCCTAAGCCTTCAGGCTGCCCCTCTAAGACCCTTTAGGGCACTCCCGGTCCCTTTCGGTTCCTTCCGGGGCCTTCCGAGCTTCCTCGCAGTGCTTCGAAGCCCTATCGAGCGCTCTCGAGATGCTTCTGCGCTGCCTTGAGGCACTTTCTAGGTATTCTGAGGCCCCTCGTGGTACTCCGAAGCCTTGCCAGGTCTTTCTCGAGGCGTCCCGGCCCTTTCCGAGCCAAACCGACGATCCCGACGCACGCCGGAACTCTGCCCGAACGCAGCCAATGATCTCATCGCACGACAAACCTCTGCCTGAATCCAGACAATGATCCCTGCGATCCCAACGCACGCCAAAACTCTGCCCGAGTGCACACCTGACAATCCCGAGGCACGTCGAAGCTCTGTCCGCAGACAATCGGCACATCCCGAAGCAATCACAGTCCATCCCGGAATACTATTCCATCCTCAAACACTATTCCCCAGCGGAAGATAGACACGAACCAACATTGTTAAGGCTTCCTTCCATTATATTTCAATACATCTCAATACGTAGTGTACAATGTAGACATCCGATATCGCATGCATTTTTAAAAGAACATACACACACACACAACATTTAAAGAAAGAAGGGGTGTCGAAAGACTCATACGAGGCGACTCGGGTGAGCTCTATTATTCTAATATTCTCTTCCTGAGGAGTAACCTGACCTCCGAACTCAAAAACTCATCACACAAAAACAGTTTTTAAACTGATGCCTTTTCTCAATGTTTTGGGCTTAATCAAAACGGCGTGGTGACTCTACAAAGCAAAAACACAGCGAGATGCCTCCATCGACCAACGCAATGGAATGCCAGATGCCGGGGCACAATTGCGCGCCTCTCGGATTCGGGTAATTTCACTTAGCAAGGAGGGTGCGGTTGGATTTAGAGAGGGAGGTATTGGAGGCTTGAAGGGAGGCATTTGAGGCGGTTAGTTGTATAACGCGGCCTTGGTTTATTAAGAGTTGGCTTTGGATTAGGTTAAGGGTAGAAAGAATTTGGGAGTATTCAGATGGAGGGGCAGTTGAGGTGGAAGCAGTTTGGAAAGTGGAGGCGGTTGGAAATGAGTAGTTTCAGGTGACTTGGTAGGAGCAATTTGGGTTTGAGGGGGAATGTTTTGAGGAGGGTATTTGGATGGGGAGTGTGAAAGAGTAGTGTGGAGGGGGGGGGGAAATAGGAGGGGTTCTTTCTCTAAGTGGGGAGTTGGGAGGAGTTGGGGATTTGGCAGGGGAATGGCATCTGGAGCGGTTTGAGTTATGAGGAGGTGATGGGGATGGGTCTTGGCGGATGGATCCAGAAATGGCTTGGCCAGCGGATGGTTTGGCGGTCCAAGGTTGATAGGCACTTGAACATGGGGGGGGTTGGTTGGATTGGATGGAGTTTATGGAATTTGAATGTTGAGGGGAGTGAGAAGTGGATTGGGAGGATAAAGGGGAAAGCGGTTTAGGCGAAGGTGAGGGAGAAGGTGAAGGTGAGGGTTCAACAGGCTTTCCTTTCTTGGAATTTTTTTCTTGCAGGCATCTTCTTTCTCCTCATTGGTTTCTCCCCCTGAATGGGTGAGTCTTTTTGAGGTGGAGGAGAAGGAGATTTGGATTTGGAAGGAGAGTGGATGGGTGACTGTATAGGGGAATGGATAGGGGATTGGATTGGAGATTGGGTTGGGGATTGGTTTGGAGAAGCATTTGATGATGGAGGCGGTTGAGTTTGTTGTTGCAGTTGGGATTTGGAAGCGGTTGCATCAGTGGTTGACTTCCCTTTGGCATTTCGTATTTCTCCTTGCTCCTTGGCCAATCTGTTAATCTTTTCTTCATAGAAACGCATCTGTTCCTCAACAGTCAAGTTAACAACATCATCCTTAGCTTTCTTGGCTCTAGCAACCAAATTAGGAATATTTGGGTCTTCTTCTTCTTCTTCATCTTCTTCATCCACTAAGTTAAGTGGTTCCTTCTTCTTGTTGGATTTGCTGGGTCCAGCTCCATCATCATGTCGTTTGGAAGAGGGAGCGGTCTTGGTCTTCTTGGCAGGCGGTTCAGCTTGACCCTTTGGCTTCCTGGTTCTCTTCACTGCTTTCCTGACCGCTTGAGGTGCGGTTTCAGGATTCATTGGCTTATATATTTCTTTCTTTGGATAGATGTCTGCATCATAAAGGGATTTGTATAAGGTATCTTCATTGGCATACCTGAAGTTGTGGCATACCAAAATTCCAAGGGATTCTTCAGTCCCAAAGTCTATCATCAATTCAGGATTCTTCTTTCTAATGTCTTCTAAGTGGTCAAAGTCTAGAAGAAGGGCGGTTAGGATCCTGCAGAATGGTCTCCATCTCTGCTCTTCTCCTTTCTTCTTGGACTGATATGTCTCCACACTGTCACATATCTCCATGAATAGAATCCTTGTCCAATGCAGCTTGATCTCGTTGTAGATAGCTAAACAATACATCCATTGCTGGGATGTAAAGTTATTATGGTTCCCAGTCTTGCCACAGACTGACTTTCCAACAAGATATCCCAGGTGTCTCATCAGCTCACCAAACCCTTTTCTGGGGATCTTCTTAAACTGACCAACCATGGATTTAACCTTGGCGGTTTGCACTGCAGTAGCGTCCTGAATGACTTGATCCACAGATTCAGGAGCTTGAGGAACTCTAAAGTTGTAGGCTCTCCTGATGTCTATGTAATTAATTGAGAGCTTAAGGCCTTCTACTACAGCAGTGAGGCAGGTAACTTTAGGGCCATCTTCTATCTGTCTGACTTCACACGTGGCAGTTGAGTAGAACTGGTCCACGAAGGAGGGGATGATGAAGTTCTGCTTCTTGTTGAAGAGGGGCAGAATCCCAGATACTTTTAGCTTTCTCAGCAGTTCCCTTCCCAAAGCATCATTCCTATGCTCTAGCTCATTAACGTCCTAGCCAGGCAGGAAAGTATTAGGATCCTACAAAGTAAAACATTAAGTGTTAGATCCATTTTTGTATTCACAGTTCACAAGCGGTTCGAGCATCCATGCGGTTTGGCAATAGTGCGGTTTGAAAAGTGAAGTATTTCAAACCCCAATTGAACTATGAATACTTTAAGAAAATTAACATGAAGACTTGAGAACAATAATTACTAGTACGTGGCATTGTAATCCAAACTTATCCCACACTTCCAAGAAGTGCTTGCAGGGGAAGGTCTTGGTTTCCAGCCTATATATTAAGTAAAATCTCAAAAACTAAGAATGGAATTAAACAACATGCGTTTTCAAAATATTTTGAAAAGGCATGTGGTTTAGCTTTGAAAGAAGCATGCAGTTTGAAATAGGAAAACTGAAGCGGTTTCAAACATGGTAGGCATGCGGTTTTGAAAGGAAGCGGTTCAAGGTGGAAGGTAAATTCCAAAAATATTCTTGAAAATTTCTAAGTATGGAAAACACTATTCAAGAATCAAAAGATCCAAAACATAAGAAATTTCTGGAAAAACGTATGAATTTCATGAAGAACACGAAGAACAGTTCATGAATACCAAGAACAGAGTTAATCAAATCTTAACCAAAGTAAGCAATTAGCATATCAAAATGATCATAACAAGTTATAGACTAACAAAATATCATCAAGAACATAACTTTATGTCCGAATCAACATGAAATCATATGAACACGAAATGGGTTTTCAAAATATGAAAAATGCAAAAGTCAAAATCAGTGTTCAATATGTGTTTAGATCATGAAATAAATTACATAGATGTAATCTAAACACTTATGCAAACAAAACCCAACAAGAATCATCAAAAATGACTGAGAAATAAGAGATTAATCAACCGAAATCAAAACATAGGCATACGAACAGTTTTCTTGTTCAACAATGGCAGTCTGCAGAAATATAGAGGTTTAGAGTTAGAAATCATACCATGTCAAGGATGGGTTTCTTAGGAGCCCTAGTTACTGCAGATGCTCTTTGTCTTTTAGAGGTTAAAGTCATTTTAGTTTAAGGTTTTGAAAATGGAGGTTTTAGAGGGTTTTTGGAGAGAGAAAGAGTTGGTAGAGAGAGTGCAAAATGATAGAGGGTTGGCAGTAAAAAGTTAGAATTTTCACCAAACTTGGTTTATATAGGTGAAGGGGTGCAGGCAGTTTGTTTCAGAAAAAAATGATTGAAATTGCTAACTGTTGTACCCTTTCACCTTCTGCACTGTACCCTATGACGGCTGACATGAGGGTTTTTAATGCTCATGTCCCCTTTGCATTAAATACATTTAAATTTTGAAATTTCGTGGGAAAACATTTGCAAAAATATCCTTTGTCAAAATAAGGACTAAAAAAGAAATAAAAGAATTTGAACAGTTTTTTTTTTAATTAAAGATAAGAAATAAACAGAAATTACTCTAAAATGAAACGCGGTTTGGATCCAAGCGGTCAAGCTGCAACAAGCGGTTTGAACATAGCGGTTGGCTGCAAGCGGTTGACAACAAGCGGTTTGGAACACGCGGTTTCAACAGGGGTGAGATTTGAGATCTCTACGGGAATTTCAACCTATACTCAACACACAAGTTAGCAAATAAAAAGTATAGACTCATATAAGTTCAAGCATACCCATTTCTCCTCTGAGGAAAGAAAATCTCTTGGAGTCCAGAGCTTTGGTGAGGATATCAGCTATCTGGTTGTCTGTTCCCACATACTCTAGATGGATATTCCTCTTTTCCACATGGTCTTTGAGGAAATGATACTTGATATCTATATGCTTGGTCTTGGAATGCATGACAGGGTTGTTGGAGACTGAAATTATTGAAGTGTTATCACACATGATAGGATAATTTCCTTCTTCAATTCCATAGTCCACCAACTTCTAATTCATCCAAAGGATTTGACAGCAACAACTTCCTGCAGCAATATACTCAGCCTCTGTGGTTGACACTGAAACTGATGCTTGCTTCTTGCTGGCCCACGCAACTAGTCTATTCCTGAGGAAATGACAAGTCCCCCTAGTGCTTTTTCTGTCAATTGTACAAGCTGCATAATCTGCATCTGAATAACCTACGAGATCGAAATTCGAATCTTTGGAATACCAAAGTCCATGGTTAGTGGTTCCAGATAAATAGCGGATTATACGCTTGACTGCAATTAAGTGTGCTTCTCTAGGATCTGCTTGATAGCGAGCACAAACACAGACACTAAACATGATATCGGGCCTACTAGCAGTTAAATAAAGTAATGAGCCAATCATACCCCGATATAGGGTTTGATCAACCTTCTTACCTTTTAGATCCTTATCTTGCTTATTGCCGATGGCCATTGGAGTATTGTATGCTTTGGCATTTTCTAGTCCAAACTTCTTTATCAACTCCTTGGTGTATTTGGCTTGGTTGAGGAAGATACCTTCTTCGCATTGCTTGATTTGATGCCCTAGGAAGAATGTTAACTCTCCTATCATGCTCATCTCAAACTTGCATTTCATTAACTTCTCAAAACGCTTACAAAGCAACTCATTAGTAGAACAAAAAATGATATCATCAACATATATTTGAACAAGTAAGGAATGATCATTATATTTGGCAATAAAAAGAGTTGTATCAATTTTACCGCGTTTAAATCCTTTTTCTAGTAAAAATTTAGAGAGAGTCTCATACCATGCCCTTGGAGCTTGCTTAAGTCCATACAAAGCTTTCAGGAGTTTGTAGACATGATTGGAAAATTTGGAGTCTTCAAATTCAGGCGGATGGGCAACATACACGGTCTCTTGCAGTTCACCATTGAGGAAAGCACTCTTCACGTTGTAAGTGCTCCAATTTGAGTTGTTAGTATTTTCGTTAGAAAATTAACGAAAGTCCTAACATCCCTAACATTTCTAAAAATTCCTAACTTTTCTAACAAAGCAAGGGTAAATTAGGGATTGCTATTTAGAGATAAACAAGGGAAAGAATCTTACAAAATGTAAAAAAAATGTAAAAACCCGAAATGGGTAAGCTGTAAAACACAGCTGTTTGAATATTTTGAAAATAGAAGATCCCGCAGTTCCCGATCACTGTATCCATCTCGCCACTCAATGCTCCGTCCTTTAAAGGACAGGCCCGTGATCGCAGCATAATCGGAAGGTGTGACCGTAGCCTCGCCCCAGAAGAAATGGAATGTGTGGGTCACGTCCCACCAGTGCTGCGCCAAAGCGAAAATCAAGCCCTTACTCTTGGGGAACTTGAGCAACCCCCTCAGACACTCGATGAACTCATACAACCCGGTCTCAATGACGATCTGTCTCGGACTCATCAAACCTCCTCTGCCCAAGACTGGAAGCCGATCCCACAGGCCGATCACAGCCTCCACTGATCCCCGAGTCTTCAGCTTATTCAGCTGCTCCGTCACAAAACGATCTCCACCCTGCAATTGAAAGAAAAACAAGAATGTCAAAAAAAAAAAGAGGAGAAAAATTGCATTTGCATTTAAAAGCATACACATGCATCATAGACATAAAGTTCTGAAGAAAATTCGGCAGCATAACGGCATATAATGGACTCCGCCACATTTTTCTCGCACAAAAGAAAAGTTTTTCAAACAATCACCATTCATCATTCATGCGTGTATAAAGAGACATGTCAATAACATTGAGTCAACGGAAGCTAAACTCCGTCCCATTTTTCATAAAATAGCATACAGAAACAATTTTCCACATTCATACATTCAATCAACGGAAGCAAAAATCCGTCCCATTTTTCACAAAAAATCAAAAAACATGCACGCATGCATTCATATCATTCGTGGAAGCACCATCTCATTTCAAAAATCCTACATGCAACAAAAAAAAACTCCGTCCCGGATTGGGGCAAATTTTCGTCATCTCATATTTCAAAAAAAAAAGGCAAATAGTCCAATCTTTTTTTCAAACAAAATGCATATTTGGGTCACCCATATACTCATTATAACATGCAAATCATCAAAGTCCAATTTCAATACCAAGAACATCAATTTTCGAATTAAAAAAAAAAAAAGAGAAGAAAAATCACAAAAATTCAATTTCAAGCAAAAATCGACAAAGAAAACGGAGAGATTCGAAGTATACCGTGCGAAGACTCGGATCAGTGGACCAATGTTGCCACGCATCGGGATATGGCTCCTCCGCAATCGATTGCGAGAGTGAGTAATGCCTCCTCATCCTCACAAGATCTAATCGCCTCTCCGCGACCGGGCCGCGTCCTTGACCTTGGATAGCAACTCCCCCGTGTTCCATTGCTCAAAAAATCAAAGAAAATGGAAGAATTTCGAAGCTTTTTGGGCCAAAAATGGCTTCTCTCTCAGTTTCTCTCTCTTCTCTCTCGTAAATTTCAAAAAAGAAAACTGTGTGAAGAAGAAGAAGAAAAAGGGCCTCGGAATTTTAAAACCAGTCAGGGCTTCATTCTGGTCTGCGCGGACGTAATTGAGGTGGCAAAATGAATTTTCTGCCCTTTAAAATTCCAGGACTCTACAGTTTAGTCCTAAACTTAACAGGGATAACCAAAGTTAACCCAAGTTAACCCCTTTCAAAAGAACTTCACGGCAGTAAAACATAAGTCCGATTTCTCCGAGAAAGATAACGGAATCCCGTTTCTTTCATCAATTTCATCAACGAAAGTTAACGGGAACCCGCTCCCAACAGCTTTCAAACTACGATTGGCTTGATTCCTCTTAAGGATACGTAGGTAGCCCACCATAGGTCCAGCCACTCGACCAAAACGGTCATCCCCTTCTCCGGCAGCAAATGTAAGATCGACCCCTTCAAATGAAGTCCACCAAGGACCATCAATCCCAAATCTTTAAGGTTCGAGGCACCTAAAACGCCATCATCATTAAGGTTCGAGGCACCTAAAACGCCATCATCATCAAGGTCTGAGGCACCTAAAACGCCATCATCAAGGTCCGAGGCACCTAAAACGCCATCTTCAAGGTTCGAGGCACCTAAAACGCCATCATCATTAAGGTTCGAGGCACCTAAAATGCCATCATCATCAAGGTCTGAGGCACCTAAAATGCCATCATTACCAGGTTGACATCCTAAAACAGTCACTCCAGGGTCAAAGACCCTAACTACGATTGGCTTGATTCCTCTTAAGGATACATAGGTAGCCTATCATTAGGTTCAGCCATCAGACCAAAATGGTCATTCCTTTCCCCAGCTGAGCGGATATACAGCTCTAGCCATTAGACCAAAATGGTCACGTCCTATCCCCAGCAGAGTTTCTTTCAGCAACCGACTGTAGAACTCTCTTACCAGGTTGACGCCTCAAAATAGTCACTCTAGGGTCAACATCGAAAGACCCGAACTACGACTGGCTTGATTCCTCTTAGGGATACGTAGGTAGCCTATCACCAGGTCCAGCCATCTGACCACTTTGGTCACCCCTTTGTCAAATATGGAGACTTACTCTTATCGACGATCCCGCTTCCTTCGAAAGCGCCGTCGCCGAGTGGCTACTGTAAGTGCTCCAATTTGAGTTGTTAGTATTTTCGTTAGAAAATTAACGAAAGTCCTAACATCCCTAACATTTCTAACAATTCCTAACTTTTCTAACAAAGTAAGGGTAAATTAGGGATTGCTATTTAGAGATAAACAAGGGAAAGAATCTTACAAAATGTAAAAAATGTAAAAACCCGAAATGGGTAAGCTGTAAAACACAGCTGTTTGAATATTTTGAAAATATATTCCCTTTGTCCAAAGCCTGGAGCAGCATTTAATGAACAGTGCACGCTTACATTCAGGTCCGCGCGGATGAAAATGTAAATTTCAGAGGCCTATAAATTGAGCCCCTCAGTCCATGAACAAGAAGGAACAACTCACTCACAGCAAGCACCTTGGCGAAAATACTAGAGAAAACAGTGGAAATTCCTTGAATTGCCACCTTTTTCTTTTGATTATTTTCCCAAATCACACTCACTAAACACTCTCAAATTCAAGTCTCAAACACAAACACAAAGAAGATAGGATACCACCATTGGTAAACCCTCCTTCTCCTTACCTTAAACCTCCCTCATCCATGCATGCATCTCACATTTCAAAGATGTAACTTGTTTGTTGTCCATCCCTTGCCCTAGATCCAAGAGGATCACCATGGAAGTTCATCTCCATGGATGATCTTCTACAAGGATCAACATTCCTTCCAAATTGTTTTCATTTACTTACAAACACTTTTCTAAACCTAAAAATCAATTTTCATACATAAAATCTTGATTTCAAAGTTAAATATCCCCTTCCCAAGCAAATGAAGTGCTTTAAGTCCTAATGTACCCTAAGGATGGCTTGATATAGTAGATCACCACTAAAATGTTTAGTGATCACTAATCAAAGCCTAAGGAAATGGGGACAAAGCATGGATGCAAACCCCCTTTAAATCACATTTTTCCTCTTGAGAATGTTGCTGTCCAGTAGCCTTTCTCTAAGACCTTTGTCCATTGTCTAATTTTTTGGACACAGAAAAAATTGGAATTTGGAGTTGACTACAAAATACTTTTTGTAGCCAACATCCATAGAATTCCAGAAATATTTTTACTTTATTTTTTTCCTGAGTATAACGCCATTTTTCAAATTATTTTCCAAAGGTCAGTTTATCAGTCTCTGGAAATCCAGATTTCACATCTGTGATTTCCAGAAGGTTTTGGTCCCTCAAATCATCTCCAATCATAAAAATCTTCTGAATTAATCTTATTTAAGATGTTTTGAACAACTTTCATTCTCTAACCTTCCTCAGATTCTGAAGTTTTAAAGCTCTTAAATCCATTTCAAAATCAAGTGTCCACTGCCTTTTTTATTCTGGCAGAATTGACTTTCAACTTCAAGGAGTCTTTTGAGTACCAAAACTCAACCCTAAAATCATACCAAAAATCTTGGGACTTGTTTAATGTCTTAAAAAGAGTTCTCAATTTTTAGTTTTCTCAGTTTACATTTATTTTTAACAAAACACACACACACACACACACAAATGGTTTCAAATTAGGAAGACTCATTTTACGAGGCATTCCGGGTGAACCCTAACGTTCTTCCCGGAGTGTAACGTGACCTCCGAATCCAAATCTCTAATCTCGGGCATTTTTCAAAGTTTTGGTCCTTAAAATAAAAATGACATGGCGACTCCGTTTTGTTGATTTTCAAAAAAAGAAAAATCGCGGGTGGGCATTCATCACAGACGTCCATTTGATATAACTTGAAATGCTTGAAAGAGGTGTAGGCTAAGAAGATTCTGATAGCTTCCAATCTTGCAACTGGAGCAAAGGTTTCATTATAATCGATTCCTTCTTCTTGCCTATATTCTTGTGCAACCAACCTTGCTTTATTCCTTGTGATGCTTCTATTCTCGTCCATCTTATTCCTAAACACCCACTTAGTTCCTATCACTCCTTGATCCTGAGGTCTAGGCACCAATATCCAGACCTTGCATCTTTCAAACTGGTTGAGTTCCTCTTGCATAGCAACGACCCAACTGGAATCTTGGAGTGCTTCATCAATCTTCTTAGGTTCAATTTGAGACAGCAAGGAGGTATGCTCATCATAGTTTGATCTCATTGTTTGAACACCGGAAAACAGATCACCAATCACATTAGAGAGAGGGTGACTGCTGACTTCACAAACCTCTAGGGGTAAGTCTGGTTGGACTGAGGTTTGCTGAAGATCTTCAATTGGAATACCGTTAGATCCTTCAGCGAAGTCATGGAAGGTAAGCTGGCGAAGAGGTTCAATAAGCTGGATGGGAGAATTCTCAACATCTTCTCCCTTGGAGTTGCATCTGGAGTGGGAACTTCAGGTGCGGTTTAAGGATTTTGGTCTGAGGGAATTTCAGTTGAGGGTGCTGGATTTTGCGGTTGAGGTTCAGGTGCGGTTCTAGAGGATTCACCTGTTTCATTATGCTCAGCAAAATCATCAGCAACATTTGGAGCCAAATGTGGCTCAAGGAGAGAATGCTCATCAAATGTGACATGGATAGACTCAACTATCTTTAAACTAGTTTTATTAAAAACACGAAAAGCTTTTGAATGTTTAGCATACCCAACAAAAATACTTTCATCGACCTTAGCTTCGAATTTACCTCTGTTTTCTCTTCCGTTGTAGAGGATAAAACATTTGCAGCCAAAGATCTTGAAGAAAGCGATGTTGGGGGATTTTCCTCTCCATAGCTCATATGGAGTCTTGTTGTAGGTCTTGTTGATGAGGGAGCAGTTCTGAGTGAAGCATGCAGTGTTGATTGCTTCAGCCCAGAAATACTAAGGCAGCTTGGTTTCAGAAATCATTGTCTTTCCAGCCTCAATCAATGTCATGTTCTTTCTTTCCACAACCCCATTTTGTTGTGAAACACCAGCAGTCGAGAAATTGTGATCAATCCCATGGTCATCACAATACTGAGCAACACCGTTGTTCTTGAATTCTGTTCTATTATCTGATCGAACACTAACGATGTCGTCTTCTTTTTGAGTCTGGAGCCGTCTAAAGAGGGAGGTTAATATGTCATAGCAATCGTCCTTAGAAATCATCATCTCAATCCATGTATATCTTGAATAATCATCCACCACCACTAAGGTATATCTACTTCCTCTAATGCTGGCAGTGGTAACGGATCCAAACAATTCGATGTGAAGCAGTTGTAAACATCTTGCAGTTGAGGGCGCGGTCTTGCTGGTGAAAGATGACGCGGTTTCCTTACCAAGTTGACATGCACTACATTTCTCTGGATGGTGGTCATCCACTTTGGGTAAACCACGAACGAGGTTTTCCCTTCCAATCTTTGCTAGATACTTGAAGTTAAAGTGGCTCAACCACTTGTGCCATAGCCAACTATTCTCGCTCACATTTTTAGCTACAAAACAGAGATTAGTAATGCTATATGCAGAATCTAGATCACTAATATAAATATTACTCTTACTAATCCCTGTGAGTAGGGTGACTCCAGAAATGCTATCTTTGATAAAGCAATTTGATGACGAAGCATTCCTTTATCCCAGAATTGAGAAATTGAAAGGAGGTTGTGCTTGATTCCTTCAACAAGAGAAACCTTCTCAATGGTTAGGTTTCCTCTCCTTATTACACCATACCCAATGGTTTTGCCTTTGTTGTTGTCACTAAAGGTTACAGACGGACCACTTGCTTCAATGACATCTTCTAGTAATGATCTATCTCCAGTCATATGTCTTGAGCAACCACTGTCAAGATACCATTCATTATCCTTGGAGTGACCAGCCATAAAGCAGAGGACCTGAAATGTAAACATTAAGAATGAGGTCCCCCTTTATTCCTTGGGTCATGAGGTTAGCAACCTTTCACGACCCACACCTGTTTGACAGAAGAAGGTTTACTCTTCCTGGTATTGGGTGTGAACCGCAAAAGGTATTCTGCAGCCTTGTGACCTAAACCATCACACACAGAGCATTTATGAATGCTACAAGCATCATGAGGTTTTACTAACTCCTTACTTTTCTTAGGAGTTGCATGCGGTTTGGGAACAGTGGTTTCAGGTTTGACAAAGGTAGTTGTCTTTGGTTTGACCGCGGGTTTTCTAGGAACGCTCTTCTTACTTTTGAAGGCAGGAGGTGCGGTTGAAGAAGAAGGGCGGTCTGCCTTACAGTTGGCAGCACCACCTATTCCACCAGGAGCGGTTGAAGTAGAGGTGTGGTCAGCGGCATAAGACATCTCCTCTGCATCATCACTCTCAGAATCTTTTCCTTTCATCTAAGAGTTTTTCCCAAACTGTTTCTTTGGGTAGACATAATGGAAGTTAAGTGGAGCCTTTTGTTCCTGTCCTTTACCCTTAGAACCAGCACGCTTCTCCTTAGGAATTTCTTTAGTTAGTTTTAAAATTTCCTCATCCTTTTCACAGCAAGATGCACACTTCTCCTTTTCACCTTTTTGAAATCCCAGACCTTCAGTAATTCCACTAGTCGTTTGGGATTCTAGTATTTGATCCAAGGTGGCATGAGACTTGGTCCACTCATCAATAATCTTTTGGTTTTCTTGATTTTGAGCAACCAGATCATCGTTCCTAAGTTGAAGTGCAGCAACCTTAGTTTCAAGGATACGATTTTGATCAGCAAGAGGAGACATACTTTTGATTTGGTCCTTAATATTGGAAAATTCAGACCTCATCACAGTTTTCTCCGTCTTGTACTAAGAAAGTTCATCATGAGCTAATGCTAAAGCTTTCTTAACATTAGAGATTTTGTGGATCATTTCTGCTTCCTTGAACATCCTTTCATGTTCCATGGGAGAAACTTCTTCCACCACCTTTTTCAAAATTTTCTTCTTTGAAATTGCTTTTGAAAGTGGAGCATTTTTAGGGAGGGAAATGGGACGCGAATACGAACTACTCCCTATTTTAATGCTAGGAGTAAGTTTGATATCAGTATCCAATTTAAAATTTGAAATTTTTATAGAAGCCTCTTCATCCTCCATATCTAGCGACTCGATTGACTCAGTTTCTGACTCATCGGAAGCATCTGCAACTAAGCAGAGATTAACCTCTTCGGTTTCTTCATCACTTCCATCATCAGAGTCTGTTTCAATCCAAGTTGCTAATTCCTTAGAATTCTCTTCCTCCTCAGCAACCATTCCCTTGCAATGATAAAATTTCGCAGGAGAGGTTTTCTTTTTCATGTATTCATATTTAGGTTGTTGACACTCAGATGCAAAGTGACCAGGTTTCCTACAATTGTAGCAAACTAGATTACCCTTTTTCTTTGTATCTGCAACCCTTGAAAATGTTGCTGGAGGTTTGCCTTTAGAAAATGGTTTTGTGAAAGGTTTTGAGGATTTTCTAAATTTTTGAAATCTTTTCACAAACATGGCAAAATCATCATCATCCATTTTGATGAGTGATGAGGTTGATATGGAAGAATCAGCGGTTTGATTGGATGTGGTTGGTTTCTCCTCATGTTCCACGACGGACATGGAAAGCGATTTGGTTTTCCCTTCAATCTCTTCAATATGATTTAATTTAAGCTCATACACTCTAAGATTTGCATACAAGTTACTTAACGACCAAGTATTCAAAACTTTGGAGTCTTCTAGAGAGGTTGCTTTATTTACCCATCTAGAACTTAAAGCAGCTAGGAAAGTCATATTGATTTCCTTATCAGTTAAAGTTTTGCCAAGAGATCTACAAGCAACTTCGAGGTAGCTCTCTATGGCATCCCACATCTGATTTGCAGTTTTCAGGTACATCACTTTTTGAAGGGTTGAAATGGGAAGGGTTCCAGAAATGATGTGCCTTGCCTTGCTGTCCAAGGCAGCTAATCTCTTCTCTTCATCTGACCACTCGCCTTTTGGCTTTTTCACCTCTGGAATTTCTGCACTAGTGGCTGGATTGGTGTTGGCCTTCATGGGAACGAACGGGCCATTGATCATGCATTCCACCAGCATCTCATCAATAGTCTCCAAATGAATAAGCATTCGGCACTTCCAGATGTCGAAGTGGTCTTCGTCCAAAATTGGAATGTGTGAATAGTTAAGAGTTGTCATTGTTTTTGAGTTTGCCATATCGAATCGGCACACAAGCTGTTAAGCTTGAAAATAGTGGTTTTATAAATGTGTTTAGCTCTGATACCACTTGTTGGTCCCAAAGATGGCAACAAGGATGAAAAACAGCTAGAGGGGGGGGGTGAATAGCTATTACAAAATTTTCGCCCTCTTTTAAAACTAAACCTCTAAGCTTACAAAACCTCTTGCAGTGTGTTAGAAACTGCAAGTAGAGTTGTAAAATGCATAACAGAATATTTGAGTTACAAAGCGATTTTGGAGGTGCGGTTTGCAAAGCAGTTTTAGTGCGGTTTTGTGAGTAGTTATAAAACTGAAAATGAAGTTTGACAAAGTTAACTCCAAATACAATTCACAATAGTGGATAACTAAAATTAAGATCAAACATAGATAGAGATAAACAATTAGTAAGAACAGTAAAAAAAATGCAGAAATAATGAACACAATATTTGGAGTGGTTCAATCGATAAACGATCTACGTCCACTACCAAGATGGTTAGTCTTGGATTTTCTAAGAGTTAGATTTTATATTGAGTATGAGAGAGATTACAAGTTGCAAAGTATTCAAACTCAGATCTAAAATCTATTCTATGAAGATCAAATCCTAGATTATAACCAGTGTATCTCAAATGAATAATCTATGTGATTAAACAAGTGAGGTCTGTGTGTGTAAGAAAGATCAAGGCTCTTTGAATCTAAGAGATGTATAGCACAATGATTCTTGATGTGTTAAGGCTTGATTTCTGGGTTGGGATATATTTCTTGAAGTAGGAAGATGAAGATTAAAAGGACTGGAAATTTTCTGGGCAAAACTTCAACTTCGTATGAACTCACAGCAAATCAATTTCTCAAGCAATCTTCAAATGGTGAAGATTGGGGGTATTTATATCCAAGCATCAATGAACTAGCCGTTGGATACAGCTGTTGCAAGGACTGTACTGGTGCTTTCCAATTGGTCCACAATAACCACTTTTGTCCTTGGTACAGCAGTTGCAGGTAAAGCTGATCAGGCTCCAGCTGCAAATAAGGTAGTTAGGACATCTGTCACCTTTTCAAGATCCTTGCAGATCTTCTCTGAAATTGAGTCATGTGAAAAGATATGGTGGTTGATATTTGATATTGCTGACGTGGATTTCAACGGTCAAATGTGGTTCACTTCGAGTCTTCAATCATTGGAACGGTCTGGTGGGGAGCGGTTTTGATAAGAGCGGTTTCTCCAGTGGAGGATTTATCAGTGCGGTCAAGATGTTGGAACTGCAATGCAGTTTGCATTGGAGCGGTTCACTACTTTGGGTTTGCACTGGAGTTCAAAGGTGGTTTCAGACAAGGATTCCACAAAGCAGTTGCATGGAGCAGTTCTGTTAGGCGGTTTTGACAAAGTGGTCTGAAACATTGAACTGCATCCTCATATCCAATGAGTCTTGTGCTAGTCTTCAAGCCTAATTTATCCTATTCTATAAAAATGGACTTAGCTAAAAAATTGAAGTCTAAGCTTCATTACATAGGGTCCTAAAGTCCTTAAAATAGAGAGAAGGTTATGGTATCAATCAAATCTTAAGCTAATGTAGGAGGGTTAAAATATGCATACCCAACAAACCAACAAGCTATATCTGAAGCAAAATATATATTCTCTCTGAATGATGGAAGATACGCCCATTAGGGATCACATAGATCGGTTTAAATCTTTGTTACTTGAATTGCGTAATATTGATGTTAAGGTTGAATATAAGGATGCTGCTCTTATGTTTTGGTATCCTTACCACTATCATACGAGGGATTTGTGGATTCATGTATTAATGGTAAAGATACGGTTACATTAGAAGAGGTTAAGAATATCTCAAGTTCAGAGATATGCGTCACAAAGCGAGTGGTATATCTACAGAATCTCAGGCAGTAGGATTGGTTACATAAAGCAATAGGACAAAGGTAAGAGAAACAAGGATTCTTATAAAAGGGGTATAAGACCTGGAGATGTCAACAGTTACTGCAAGAAAAAAAGGATATTGGAAACAGGAATTTCCCAAGCTAAATAATAGTGAGCAATTTGGGTCAACTGCTTCAATGTCAGAAGATGATGATGAGGACTATGCTCTAGTAATTGAAGAAGATAAAGATATAAAATATACATGTATTCTTGATTCTGAGGCTTCTTATCATATGTGTTCGCACAGATAATGGTTTGCAACATACGAGGAGACGGAAGGTGGCGATATTTATATTGTTAATGGTTCTGTTTGCAAGGTAGATGGCATGGGTTCCAGAAGGGTGCGGACATTGGGTGGTAAGTTCTGTACATTGAACGAGGTTAGACATGTTTCTGAAGTAACAAAGAATTTGATATCTCTTAGTCGGCTTGTCAAGATGGGAAAAAGTTTCAAAGGTAAAGGTGGAGCAGTAAATGTCTATAGAGGTTCAAATGTAATTCTGAAAGACGTAAAACAAGGTTCCTTGTTCGTAGTCCAAGGTTCTACATTTTTGGGATTGGGCATCGAGCATCGTACAACAGAGGGTATGATAGAGACACATATGAAGGAAGCATGTTGCATGGCTTCGTGTGAGATGGTTGACAAACATGTGGAGCAGCAAGTTACTCAAGGTGGAGTTTAATTTGGCAAGCCACGATTAGTAAGTCAACACACACAATTTGGAAGTGAGGAAGTAATAAAAGGAAAGGTTTATTAGGGATTCCACTGATATGATCGCTTCATCTATTTTGGTTGGCGAGATCCAATGTCGGCTGGATCTGCCTTATTGCCGGTTGGCGCAATTTTGAGTGTCTACTGCAGCGGCACATTTGGGTGTCTTGAAAGACACATTGGTGTGCTCGGCGAAACACAATATGGGTGTCTTGGAAGACACGTCTGTTTTCTTATAGGGGCAAAATTTTGGTGCACACAATTTGGTTGTTCGGAGGACAAGTTTGGTGTTCGGCATAACACATCTGAGGCAGAGGTGGAGAAGTCGGTTCTAATTATTGATTCGGGAGATTCAAATTCAAGGTGGAGATTTGATAGGATTTGTGTCTTTGTAAACAAAGGAGCCCAAGAATGAATCGAAACTTGATTTGAGTCAAAGACGGAAAATGAGAAAGAATTTCAATGAAATTTAGAGTAATAAGCAGTTAAACTGCGCAGTTGGATTGTGACAATTAACAAGGGACAAATTGCCCATATCAAATGGACACCTGTTTGAGCGAATGGTAAGTGTCAACATTATGTGTTTATTTGCTTGGCCAAGGTAGCCCGACGTTTGGGCTGAAGTTATTTGGGCCTAGTTTGACTGTGTGCAACAAGCAAGCAATTGCTTTCCTAGTCAGTTTTGGACTCCTTTCGTATTAGGGGATTGAGCAGTATAAATAACCCCTTTTTTAGTAGTTTTTATATTTAATTTCTATTGTGATAGAGATCAATAATTCTAGGTGTTCGGGTTTTCTTGCTCATTTGTTTCTCTAGATCTAGATTTTGCGCAGTTGTGAATTCTTGTGATAAAAAATTTGTGCATTATATTAGAGATTGTATTCGGTCATTGCCATATGATAATAATATACGTGCACTCTGCATATGGACATATCCAAATTGGTGAACCACATATATAATTGTGTTGTGTGATTGATTTATTTTTCTGTCTTCTACATATATCTGTTATAACAAACAGGGATCAGAGCCGATCTGGTTGATAAAGGTTAAGGGGTTTTATGCTACAGAAGAAGATGGGATCAGGAAACGAATTACCAATTGACAAGTTTAATGGGAAGAATATTTTTTCTCTTTGTCAAATCAAGATGAAGGCCTTGTCGAGAGACAAGGGTTTGTAGTCTCCGTTGGCTGCTCCAATAAGGATCGTCAGGACTCAAAGGGCAAAGCGGTAACAGTTCAGGCATGTGCTGCCGCGGCTGCAGAGGGTTCGGGGAAGGCACCTAAGAAGGAAGCAACAGATTTGATCGCGTTAGATGAGAGGGCTCACTCTAAAATCACCAAGTGTCTAGATGATGACGTTCTAGCGTATATTGCAGATACTGATTTCAGATGTGCTATGTGGCTTGCGTTGGAAGATATGTATTTAACACGTTCATTGACAAACAAGCTATATATGAAGCAAAAGTTGTATTCTCTGTGAATGATGGAAGGTACGCCCATTAGGGGATCACATAGATCGGTTTACATTTTTATTACTTGAATTGCGTAATATTGATGCTAAGGTTTAAAATGAGGATGCTGCTCTTATGTTGTTGGTATTCTTACCACTTTCATATGTGAGATTCGTGGATTTCTGCATTTATAATAAGGATACGATTACTTTGGAAGAGGTTAACAACAATCTCAAGATCAGAGATCTGCGTCGCAAGGTGAGTGGTATATCTACAGAATCTTAGTCAGCAAGAATAGTTGCAAAAAGTAATTAGGGCAAAGGTAGGAGAAACAAGGGTTTTTCTAAAAGGGGTACAAGACCTGGATATGTCTGCAGTTACTGCAAATAAAAGGGACATTGGAAACGGGAATGTACCAAGCTGAATAAGAGCGAGCAATTTGGGTCAACTTCAACATTGACGATGATACGGACTATAATCTAGTATCCGAAGAAGACAAAGGCATGAAAGATAGATGGATTCTTGATTCTGGGGCTTCATATCACTTGTGTTCGCACAGATAATAGTTTGCAACATACGAGGATACGAAAGGTGGCGATATTTATATTGCTAATGGTTCTATTTGTAAGTTAGTTGGCATGGATTATATAAGGGTGCAGACTTCGGGTGGTAAGTTCTGTACGTTGAACGAGGTTAGAAATGTTGCTGAAGTACGAAGAATTTGATATCTCTTAGTCTGCTAGTCATGATGGGATACAGTTTCATAGTTAAAGGTGGAGCACTAAATATCTGCAGGGGTTAGAACGTAATTGTAAAAGGGGTAAAATAAGGTTCCTTGTACATACTACAAGATTCAACTTTTTTGAGCTCGGGTGTCGAGCATCGTACAACAGAAGGTATGATAGAGACACATCTGAAGGAAGAATGATGCATGGATTCGTGTGGGGTGATTGACAAACAGGTGTAGCAGAAAGTTACTTGAGGTGGAGTTGAATTGGTCATGCCATGGTTAGTAAGTCAATACACACAATTTGGAAGCGAGGAAGGAATCAAAGGAAAGATACGTATTATTAGTGATTTCACTGATATGGTCGCTTCATATGTTTTTGTTGGCGAGATCCAATTTCGTCTATATCAGCCTATTTGCCAGTTGGGCCAATTTTGAGTGCCTACTGCAGTGACACATTTGGGTGTCTTGAAAGACACATTGGTGTGCTCGGCGAAGCACTCTTTGGGTGTCTTGGAAGACATGTTTGTTTGCTTGTAGAGACAAAATTTTGGTTCACACAGTTTGGTTATACGGAGGAAACGTTTGGTGTTCGTTGTAACACATTTTAGGCAGAGGTGGAGAAGTCGTTTATAATTATTGATTTGAGAGATTCAAATTTAAGGTAGAGATTTGTTAAAATTTGTGTCTTTGAATTTGTAGAAATCCAATTGACAAAGGATTTCAATAATGAATCGAAACTTGATTTAACTCAAAAAACGAAATATAAAAAGAAATTTGAATTCAATTTGGAGTAATACGCAGTTGAACTTCGCGCAGCTGGACTATGACAAGGAACAAGAGACAAATTTCCCATATCAATTGGACACCTATTTGAGCGAATGGTAAGTGGCTACATTATGTGTTCACTTGCTTAGCCAAGGTAGCCCAATGTTTGGGCCGAAGCTATTTGGGCCTTGTTTGACCGTGTGAGACAAGCAAGCAATTGCTTTCCTAGTCAGTTTTGGAGTCCTTCCACATAAGGGGATTTGACATTATAAATAAACTCTACTCCCTCCGTCCCACTACTTCAAGGTTTCTACTTTTCCTTTTAATCCGTCCCACTTTAAGAGTTCCTTTCATAAATGGCAAGTTTTGAATATATTTATACCCTTATAATTTAATATATTTACAAAAAAATCATTCATTAGACCCTTATAAAAGTTAACATATTTACAAAAAAATCAATCATTAACTACTATTTCCTACCCCACATTTAACTTTTACATTCTCTCTCCTCCAATCTTCTACCCACTTAAAAAAAACCCAATCATTAACTACTATTCCCTACCCCACATTCAACTTTCACATTCTCCTCTAATCTTCTACACACTTACAATTTTTTATTCATTTTTTAAAAAAAATCTTAAGAAGCGTCAAATCCCACCCAATGAACCTTGGTCTGGGACGGAGAGAGTATTACTTATCAATTTTTTATATGTAATTTCTAGTGTGATATAATTCAATAATCTTAGATGTTTTAAGGATTTTCTTGTTAATCTGTTTCTCTAAATATAGGGTTTGAACGGTTGTAATTTTTTGTGATAAAAAATTCATTTATTAGATTAAAGATTGTATTCGGCGATAGACGATTGATAATAGTTTGTCATGTTAGAACATGGATTAATTAATATGTGTTATTTAATTCTATATGTTATAATCATTAATAAAGTTAAAGTATAGATTAAATATGTAGAATTCCATTAGGTGTAAGTACCATTAAATGATGGACATAATAGTAACTTCACACCACCATCTTTATGAAAGAGTGTAGTCCCTAAATGAAGTACCCCTTATCTATCTATATAAAGGCTATCCATCAGCCATTAGAGACACTTTATGACATTCAGTAAAATTCAGTCATAAATCTTCTCTTCATTCATTAAAAAAGAACAAAGTGTGGGCACTATCATTTAGAAGACTTCATTCCCTACATTCTTTCTTCTCTCTCTAACAACATCATGATAGATTCAACAGGTATTACGCTTTCGCCTTCATTCTCTTCTCTTACTTAAACTATACTTGAGTGTTTTGAGGTTATTGGAATAGAAATATTCCAACAATTGGTATCAGAGCCTCTCAAGTTTTGAATTAAGTTTGAATTCATATAGCATATGTTTTGCTTTACTTTGATTATTTAATCCTGTTAAAATCATTTCATTATGATGTTATGTGAATACTCTAATTCATTTCTAGAGTATTGTATTAAATTATAAATTATAAATTTTGATTTTATTCAAAAGGCTTTCAATTCCTAATGTAAGATTATCTCATTTTGAACATAGCCACCATCATTGGATGCATTGTGAGTTTGTTCAAATGCATAGCCACACATTTAAAAATATGTTGTGAGTATGTGGATCTACTTGCTTTGGTTGAATAATGATTCACCATTAAGTTAAGAATTGTTAGTAAAAATCTGAAAAATTTGACATTCAGGGTCTGCTCGGCCGAGCACCTCCCTTGACTCGGCCGAGCACCTCCCTTGACTCGGCCGAGCACCCCATTTGTATCAGCACAACGTTTGAAATTAATTGAAAAGACGGCATCCAACGGTCATGATGCTCGGCCGAGTCAAGGAAAGTGCTCGGTCGAGCACCAATAAGGACTCGGCCGAGCACCCCTAAGGACTCGATCGAGCGTAAGGGAGCCAAAAGGGATGTTCTCTGAAATCTTTTGCTCGGCCGAGCACTTTCCTTGACTCGGCCGAGCAAGACTTATTTTGGCCAGATTTTCAATTTTTCAATATTTTGCTTAAAGTATACATTAATTTGTGCCCTAAAGTATGATTAATTGTATGCTTAAACAAATTTATTCATTGTTTAAATAATATTGTTGCCAAAGTAATTTACGTTATTTAAATGCAAATTTGTTAAAGTGATGAATGTTCTTATTGATATGTGGTAACATGAATTTTCCAAAGGAGATCTTGTTATTGACTAAATATTTGCATTCATGGGGTAGTAATTGAATAAAACGTTTGGTCATTTTGAATATTTTGAACCATTCCAAAGGAAGACGGGTATTTAAAATGAGCTGTTTATATTCTTTATTACCGGGTAACAAATACGTTAAATATTAGGACATTTTTTATACTTGAACCGGCCCAAAGGAAGGCAAGTATTTGAAATGTGTTGTTTAAAGTCATTTATTACCCTAAGATAATTTAAATTATGAATCAATTCGCAATCCAAAGATTAGTTCTAATGTCATGTTGATTATCTTTTTTGATGGAATTCATTTGATATAATTAATCATTATGCAATACTTATACATGTTTTGTATTCATTCTTTGTTCTTTACCAACAGATTTGATTAATGCTTCTTCTATAACTACTGCCGTGAACAATGTTCCAATGCTTACCGGGACTAATTTTAAAACTTGGAAAAATAAGATGACAATGATCTTAGGATGTATGGACCTTGATCTCGCATTAAGAGAACCAAGTCCCGCCCCTATTACTGACAAAAGCACTGTGGAAGACCGCTTAAGTCTAGAGAGGTGGAACCGTTCTAATCGCGTGAGCCTAAGTATCATGAGAAATGCAGTCCCAGAGACATTTCTGAATAGTGTCTCCGAGGATGTTGGTGCTAAAGGTTTTCTGGATACCCTAGATGAATGCTTTGTGAAAAGCGAGAAATCGGAAACAAGTGCTACCTTAAGGAAGCTTGTTTCCATGAGGTATAAGGGTAATGGAAACTTAAGGGAGTACATAATGGAAATGTTTCACCTATCAACAAAATTAAAGGCACTCAAGTTGGACTTATCGCAAGACTTGCTTGTGCATTTGACTTTAATTTCTCTCCCTCCGCAATTTGGTCATTTTGAAACGACCTATAATTGTCAAAAGGACAAGTGGAATATTAATGAATTAATTTCACATGTAACAGAGGAGGAAGATAGATTGAAACATACAAAACCCGAAAGTGCTCATTTAGCATCTACCTCTTCTCGTGGGATAAAGAGAAAAGGGAAGGAGATTGCGGTTGCAACTAAGAAGCCTAAAGGATCATTCAATGATCATAAAGTAAAGAAATGCTTCTTTTGCAAGGACCTTACTCACATGAAGAACGACTGCCCTAAGTATCGCAATTGGCAAATTAAGAAAGGTATGTCATTTGGCCTTGTTTGTACTGAGGCAAATTTAGTTTCAATTCCTTCGTATACATGGTGGGTGGATTCTGGTGCAACAACTCACATAAGTTCATGTATGCAGGGTTGTCTGAACTACCGAACACCCAATGAAGATGAAAGATATATCTACATGGGAGCTGGAAAGCCGGTGGAAGTTTTAGGCATAGGGACGTTTAGATTATCTTTAAGTACTGGATATTATTTAGTTTTGAATAATACATTTATTATACCGTCTTTTAGATGAAATTTGATATCAATCACTACTTTAGATAGGGAAGGATATTCCTGTTTCTTTGGTAATAATAAATGTGATTTATATTTCAATTCAAAGCTTTTTGGTACTAGTACTTTATCTTATGTTGATAATCTTTATTTGCTTGACACATTCAAGTCAATAAATGAATCCCAAAATAATGAAACTAACTCTAGAGGCATAAAACGAAAGTTTTCAAGTAAAAATTCTTATACCTTATGGCATAGGCATTTGGGTCATATCTCTAAAAGGAGAATTGACAAGCTTGTGTCTGAGGGAATATTACACAAACTTGATACTCCGGAAAATAACTTTTGTATTGAATGCCTTAAAGGGAAATTTATAAATACTAAAGGCACAGAATCCTTGAGAGCCTCAAACGTCTTAGAACTTATTCATATGGATATATGTGGACCGTTCACTACCCCTTCATGGAATGGTCAAACATATTTCATCATGTTCATAGACGATTTTTCTCGTTATGGATGCATTTATTTGCTTCATGAAAAGTCTCAATCTTTAGACGTTTTCAAGTCTTTTAAGGACGAAGTTGAAAATCAACTTGGAAAGACTATTAAGAACGTTAGATCCGATCATGGTGGTGAATACTACGGACGGAATGACGGTTCGGGAGAACAACGTCCGGGTCCTTTTGCTCGTTTTTTAGAAAAGTGTGGGATTGTCCCTCACTACACCATGCCGGGGAAAGCCAATATGAATGGTGTAGCCGAGAGACAGAATAGAACCCTTAATGATATGGTAAGAAGTATGATTTCTTGTACTTCTTTACCTCACTCATTATGGGGCGACGCATTAAAAACCGCAGCTTACATTCTCAATAAAGCACCTTCAAAGGCTACCGATAAAACCCCTTATGAGTTATGGACGAATAAGAAACCGTCCTTAAATCATCTTCATGTATGGGGGTGTCCAGCAGAAGCTAGGCCTTATAAGCCTAATGAGGACAAACTGGACCCTAAAACTGTTAGTAGCTATTTTGTAGGGTATGCTGAGAGATCTAGGGAATATAAATCTTTGACCAAAAAACTAGAACATTTTTCAAGACAGAAAATGCTAGGTTTTTTTGAGGATGTTGATTTTAGAGGGGAAAATTTGAATATTGATTTTGAATTTGAAGGGTTAGAGGAGGAATCCATTTATATACCTCTTCCTATAGTTCTTATCGAAAATTAAGCACTTGTGCCTGAAATTCGACAAGAACATATAATTCAAAATAATATTAATTCTCCTATTGATGAACAACATGAAAATGTTGATGAGGAAAATTAACAACCTCAAAATCAAGATGAATCGGTGCCCTTAAGAAGATCTAATAGAGCAAGAAGGAGTGTTATTTCGAATTATTATGATGTGTATCTTGCCGAGAATGAGAAATCGTTAGGTTTAGTGGGAGATGAACCAATTACCTTCCATGAAGCCATTAGTGGTCCAAATTCTTATAAGTGGATTAATGCCATAAATGAAAAGTTAAAATCCATGAAAGATAATGACGTTTGGGATCTTGTCCCATTACCCTAAAATGTGAAACCCATTGGGTGTAAATGGGGTTTTAAGACCAAAAGGGATTCACAAGGTAATGCGGAAAGACATAAGGCTCGTCTTGTCGCTAAAGGATTTACTCAAAAAGAAGGCATTGATTACAAAGAAACATTTTCACCGGTATCCTCTAAAAATGCTTTTAGGATCATTATGGCATTAGTGACACATTTTGATCTTGAGCTTCATCAAATGGATGTAAAGACAACTTTTCTCAATGGCGACATTGAGGAAACTATCTATATGAAAAAACCAGAAATGGTGACTAATTCAGATCAAACTAGTCAACTAGTTTGTAAACTTAAGAAATTCATTTATGGGCTTAAGCAAGCATCTCGTCAATGGTACTTAAAATTTAACCAAGTTATTCTTTCATTTGGCTTTGAAACAAATCTTGGTGAAGATTGTGTGTACCATAAGTTCAGTGGGAATAGGTTTATATTTTTAATCTTGTATGTGGATGATATTTTACTTGCTAGTAATGATAAGGATCTTTTTAAGGAAACTAAGAAATTTCTCTCAAACACATTTGAGATGAAAGATCTTGGTGAAGCTTCTTTTGTATTAGGAATCCAAATACATCGTGATCGTTCACGAGATATTTTAGGATTATCACAAAAGAGCTATATAGAGAAGGTATTACAGAGGTTTAGCATGGAAAATTGTAAGCCACATGTCACTCCTGTTTCTAAGGGAGATAAATTCAGTTTAAAACAATGTCCTAAGAATAATATTGAATCCAAGTATATGGAAGAATCCCATATGCATCGGCAGTAGGAAGCTTAATGTATGCACAAGTCTGTACTTGTCCAGATCTTGCATTTATTGTTCGCATGCTTGGTCGATACCAATGCAATCCGGGAAAAGAACATTGGGTTGCAGCCAAAAGGGTGATGAGACACTTACAAAACACAAAAGACTATATGCTTACATATACAAAGTCGGATCATCTTGAGATCGTTGGTTATTCCGATTCCGACTTTGCTGGGTGCCAAGATAGTCGAAAGTCAAAACGTTTTCACATTAGCTAGTGGAGCGGTATCTTAAAGAAGTGCCAAGCAAACATTAGTAACTTCCTCCACCATGGAAGCCGAATTTGTTGCTTGCTACGAGGCATCCAATCAAGCTATATGGCTGCGTAAATTCATTGAAGGACTGCGAATTGTCAAAGGTATTGAAAGACCGCTTAAGTTATATTGTGACAATAGAGCCGCAGTGTTGTACTCCAACAACAACAAGAGTTCATCAAAATCTAAACATATAGATATTAAGTTTCTTGTTGTAAGAGAAAGTGCACAAAATGAATACATAGATATACAACTTATAGGGACAAATTCCATGTTAGCGGATCCATTTACTAAGACTGTGACGACCCCAACCCTAGACTAATTTTAAATATCATATTATGTGCTTTTAATATTTATGTTAACTTTATGTGTTCATTTATGTCTTTAAATTCTTATTTTAAGATAAATTGGGTGAGAAGTAAATTTAGAATCTTTTAAGAGTTCATTAGAAATTTAAATAAAGAAACTTGGGAGAAAATAAAAATAGAAAATAGATAAATAGTAAGAGGAGGTTAAAATGGGTAGAATAAATAATGAGAGGGAATGGTTAATTTTAATTGGTGAAAGCCTTTAGATATTTTGCAAGGGGGGCCAAAAGCTTGTTTCTCCTAATCATTCCAAGTGTCACTCTCCTCCTTCCTCCTTACTTCTTCCTCCTTACTCCCTCATTAGTCTTACTTCCTTCCCCTAGCAACCTCCATGGAAAGCCTCCATTGAAGCCTCCCCTTCCAAGACCTAGCAAGCTCATTTCTCAACCATTTTCAAATCCAAGAGCACTTTTGAGGTTGGGACAACTAGAGGAATCAATCAAGCTAAGAAGATCAACCTTTCATTCTAAAAACCTAAAGTGAGTTGTTATGATTTCCCTTCTTATAAATGTTCATAAACTCTTAAATGTTGTTCTTGTTATATTGATGGGTGTTTCATGCTTTGGGAACCTTATGGGAGTTGAATGATTGGTAAATGGAATAGGTTGAAGTTAATGTTCATGGAAGATAATCTAGAGGGTATGAAATGGGTGGAATTTGTAGTGATAAATAATCTAGGGGTACATTATTTTGGGTTTACATGTTTTATGTTGAACTTGGTAAAGCTAGGGTATCCTTTGGTGTTCTTGGAAATGAGGAAGGTTAAAAGGAAAAGAAAATAGGTAAAGAAGGGTTTGAAGTTTGGGATTTGCTGGAAGGAGGCTTGGGCGGTCGCCCATGGGGGCTTGAGCGGCCGCCCATGAGTCCAGTAACATCCATTGCCTTGAAAATCCTCTTGGGCGGTCGCCCAAGAGGTATGAGCGGTCGCCCTTCCCTTTGAAAAATCCTATGAGCGGTCGCCCATGCTGGGGTGTGCGGTCGCCCACCTTGGCAGGAACTTGGATCCCATTTGAAAACCCACTTGGGCGGTCGCCCAAGTGGTATGGGCGGTCGCCCAAGACCCCAGAACCCAACTTTAAATCTGAACCGGAATCTGTTTAGTAAGTTTGTTTGACTACTTATAAATTGTGACACCCACTTGGTAAATTGAGCTTGAACCTTCATAGAGGCCTTGTATCGGTGTATATGGAATATGTAGGGTGGGTTAATGATACCTTGTTACCTTACTTGATCTTACATACATTGTTGATGTTGCTTAGTGTATTCATAAATTGTTGCACTTTAATATTGATTGGGCATGAGTATATTTTACCATGTGGCTATTGTTTATTCCCTTTTGAATTATATTTCAAGTAACTATTATATGCTTGATAATTTGTTAATCAGCTGATATTGGGGGTATAACATAATACGATCAATTATGAAAGTGTGACCTAATGTGATCGGATTATGTTATATCTGTGACCGTCCCCTCCTGTGGCCACAGGATGGGGTTATAGCATCTGTATTGAGCCAAAAGCCTTACAGAGTTGCTACTATCTTATTTGGTTCCCTGAAAAATGGGTCTTATAAGATGTGAGTATTGCTTAAGCAGCTCACCTAAGATTGGAATATTATATCCAATGTTGTACGACTATTGTTCAGACGGGAAAAGGTAAATCAAGGTAACGTAAAGTGTTTACAGCTTTTCCAATGTGTTATGTGTTGCATCTTATTTGGCATATTGTTGCATTCATAATAGCTTGCTGAGATTTATTCTCACCCCTCTCCCTTTAATGTTTTAGATCCCGAGACAGGCGGACCGGCCAAGTAAGGGCGGAAAGGAGTTTGGAAGTGAGCTTTTGGGTATTGTCGGGGTACGTGTAGGTTGGCGTAGAAAGTGTATTTTGTTATAATTCCTTTATGGAGTTTGTAATTATAAACTTTAATTTCTACGTTAGAACCGATATCTTTTGTAACTAAACAGATGAAGGTTTTCAAAGTTGGTCAACTCCTCCTCCAAAGCGGAGAGGAGTGGAGTTATTTTGAAATGTCAATGTTAATGATGTTTATATTTGAAAGTTAAATCAAGTTTTAAAAGTTTAGGAATTTTGGGTTTGTTTGAGGACGCTCCAACTCGGGACACGTGTAGGTTCCGGGTCGGGGTCCTCACAAAGACATTGTCTCCTTTAGTTTTTCACGAGCATGTTGCTCATATGGGTGTAATGACTTTTGATAATGTTTAAATCAGTGGGAGTTTGTGTTGTTTTTCATTTGTATTTGTTTTTCATTTTGATCTCAATTGATTAAGAAAGACTAGTTGGAGAATATATATATATTTTTTGTATATTTATTGAATATTCCATGCTACATATATATACTTAATCTATGTCATTTAGTTGGATATATATATATGTGTGATTAATGTGGGTTTAGTTGCGAATCAATTACAACGACTGCCCCTTTAGTCCCTATACTTATAAGACTAATGAACGGAATTGTGTTGGATGACAATAAAAATGCACATAAGGGTTGTCATTCATATTATAAATGATTAAAGAAATTTATTAAGTCAAAGACACATATTCATGTAATCCAAGTGGGAGATTGTTAGAACATGGATTAATTAATATGTGTTATTTAATTCTATATGTTATAATTATTAATAAAGTTAAAGTATAGATTAAATATGTAGAATCCCATTAGGTGTAAGTACCATTAAATGATGGGCATAATGGTAACTTCACACCACCATCTTTATGAAAGGGTGTAGTCCTTAAATGAAGTACCCCTTCTCTATCTATATAAAGGCTATCCATCAACCATTAGAGACACTTTATGACATTCACTAAAATTCAGTCATAAATTTTCTCTTCATTCATTAAAGAAGAATAAAGTGTGGACACTATTATTTAGAAGACTTCATTCCCTACATTCTTTCTTCTCTTTCTAACAACATCAAGATGAATTCAACAGGTATTACGCTTTCGCCTTCATTCTCTTCTCTCTTACTTGATCTATACTTGAGTGTTTTGAGGTTATTGGAGTACATTTTGGAGCACTATCGTATTTCATTTCGCTTTCATATAGTTGTGGAAAAATACGAGGAAGTGCTAATCAATTAATATTAATATAAATTTTCTTGACTACGTACAATCAACAGCTTCAGAAAGTTGCTTTAATTTCTTTTCATTTCACTTATTGTTTCTTTACATGCTATATAAATATGGCTGAGGCATCGTGAAACTGACATTGTGATTATTAAAATTTAAAATTTAGTGCTGTTAATCATACACTTAAAAGTAGCAATAATGAAGTTATCTTTTATTCGTTGCACGCTCTACAGCTACGTGACATTACATAAAATATTTTATTTAAAAAAATTATAATTTGGTTTGTGAATTTATTGTAGAGACGAAATATTGATGGAAGATAATTTTACCGGTGTTGCCGCATATATAAAGCTATTATTATTGTTATTTTGATTATTATTATGTTACGAAACAATGATTTGGTGATGAAAACCTCAATAATTTTGAGTGCTTTCTTGTATGTTAGAATAAATGCTATTTAAACTAATATAAAAAGAAATTTCTACTAAAAAATTTAATGCTTATTTTTATGTACCAAATAATAGGTAAGAGTTTATTTTCATTTATTTGATAAAAAAAGATGATTAAAGGCAAGAAAAAGAGCTACTACCTCTCTCCTAAAATGGCTATCCAAAAAAAATTAAAATTTGCCCTTTATCAAAAATAAATTTGATTTTTTTAAAGATATTTTTTTATTTTGAGATGGAGGTAATATATACTCCCTCCGTCCCAGCGAAAGAGTCGGTAAATTTGTCCGGCACGCAAAATAAGAAATGTGATGTAGGAAAGAGAAAAAGTTTAAATGTTGTGAGTATGAAAAATTAAATAGGAGAGAGAATGAGTGGGAGGTGATGTAAGAAAGATAATGTTGTGAGTGTAAAAGTAAAGTAGGAGAGAGAATGAGTGGAGAGAATAGTGATTTAAGGTTTCCTTTTTGGGAAAGTGGCTTTTTAAATTGGACGCCCAAAAAGGAAATAAATGGCTCTTTCGCTGGGACGGAGGGAGTATATTTTTTAATAGTGTGTGGATTGCAACACCTAGCTGGTAATCAATAAAAGAAGATCAAAATTTGTTAAAAGGGAAAATGATGTGGTTTCCATTGGGACTAACACAAATTAAGATTCCCATATAATAATTAAGAAGGATGATGAATGAATCTTTGACTAATGCTTTTTGAATAGTACAAAGAGATTCAACCATAAACAAGCCTTTTAAATTTATATAGGAAAAAGAGAAATTAATGTCTCTTAATTTGTTGTGTTGCCAAAGAGAGTGGATGTGCTTTGGCTTTGATTAGTTTAGCTTAATATAATATTGATGTCGCAGAAAATGTGCTTATCAATCTTCTTTCACGTGGCAGGACTGATCACCTGACTCCTTGACCTGAAATCAGAACCCACGACTAACCGGATGTGTCTCCGGTTTAGACCCTCGGGCGTGAGAGTAAGTATGTGTATCGGAGAGCAAATATGTATTGAACAAAGATGATATTCAGATAACAAAATTGCAGTTACCTTGAAACCATTGTGGGTGTCATGTATTTATAGTTGATGGGTGTGGTATATTTGGTGGGGCTACATGAGCTCCGAGATTTGCGGGAGAGTTATACATCATGTGAACGTGTTCTGAACGGTTCCTGATTTGTAGGAAACAGTTATGGAAAGTATAGAGGCACATGCGCCTGTAACCGTTAGGTCGACACTTGCTTGGCAGGTCGAGGTCGCCATTTGGGGTTGGGCCGACCTGACTGACGGGTAGAGCTGGATCGTACCCGAAGTAAGATTTGGATCGTAAGGTCGGACTAAGTTAGGTCGGGACCTGGTAGGTCGGACAATGAACTTAAGTCGACTGATCAATAAGATGGGCCTTGATCCATGTATTAATTGGGCCTAGCCCACTGAGAATGTGGTGGCAGTAATTGCTTGAGGACTGGGCTTTACTCGCTTGGCCCAGCTCGACAATTTTGGTATGTTCAGTGGCCCCCAACTTTCTGAGTTGACTTTACCGACTAGAAAGTTAAGGAAATTTTGATGAAGATTGTTGTGACTCGCAGGTCGCTACTTGTTCTGAAGTTTAGCCGAGGTGATGTGGCTCAATCCTGGACGTTGGTGACGAACGGTCAGATCTGGAGGAGCGCCGTTTTCCGTAATCATTACTATTTGACGTTTGATAAACCGCATTGGGAACTGTTTTCCCCATTTAATTAGGAAAATAATTTTCGAATTTTTCCTTTTCCTTCTTGATTTCAGAAAAATATAAATATCAGATTCCTTCTCCATTTAGAACTTTTGCTCTCTGTGAACTCTGGTGCAACTCCAGTGAAGATAACGGAATAGCAACTGATTTAAACTGGGCTCTCGTTTTCTGCTACATCTTCCTCTTTCGAAACCGACTAAGGTATTCCCTCTCATATTCTTGCATTAGGGTTTCAATTGCTGCTCTATTTTTGATTTTGCCATGGCTAGAACCTTCAGTAGCAAACCAGGAGCTTGGTATGGGTATTGCACCGTTAACCATCGAGTGTACAAACACATAAACGGAGAGTGGAGAGAGATGCCCTTGACTGAATGCGCCTCCATCTTAATAAGGTGGGGGCTGAATTTTAGTGAAATAGGACTGCTCATAGGAGAAGACGTAGGTGAATTGATAATAGACGACTCAAATGTTATCTCTTTTCATCTCTTCCACGAATTGCTTGACCACATATCACTGTTCTATGTTAGGGATGCTAGTAAACCCTCCTTCCTTAGGAATAGGAAAGGTTTTCCAGGGGAGTCTAGGTCGCCCTTAGGTAGGTCGTCTGATTGTGATCATAGGCCTGACTCCCCTGTTTCTCCTTCTTCTTGTACAGATATGGCAACTCGCGATGGCGCCACAGCTTCTACCTCCTCAAGTCCTCGAATTGTTGATGCGTTTGACGACTTGGCTGTACCGGGGAAGAATGAAAGGGGCTATGTCCCTCAGAGACCAATGAGAGGGAAGAAGAATTTACCATCTCGATATAGTATGATATATGATTTCTGCGAGGTGAGTAAGGAAGATTTTAGGGTGACCATTCTCAGTAAGAAGGAATTCATGGCTCAGTTTAGGGCGACCTTCACTAAGGATGCCACTAGGGTAGCCTTCTTCTATGGCCAATTCGAGGCTGGCCTGAGGTTGCCACTTGACCCTTTTATCAATGAGTTTTTAGAGTGTGCCAATGCTTTACCTCTTCAGTTGGGAGCCAACACCTGCAGGGTCCTAGTATGCTTTGCCATGGTCTGTAGGTTCCTAGGATATGAACCCTGTATGAGGGTGTTTAAGGAATTCTTTAGTGTTAAGTATGGTGGAACTGATATGGGGATCAGTACTCCTTCTAAACCCAACTCTCCCAAACTCTTTATGAACCTTCCCAGCAAGGCAAGTGGGTGGAACTCCCACGTGGTTGTGGTGGAGAGTAGATTAGGATGGGAATTTCCTTTGCCCAATGCTGAAACAGAACCTATAGAAGAGGGAAACTATTGGGAGCCACATTGGTACTTTGACTTGTATAAGAGGTTGTGTCGGTTGGCTGATAAGGGGCCCATCAGTTGGGAGATTTTGGGTACCACCAAATATAACTATATCCAAGCTGGGATGATGACTGGAGAGGGAGAAGTGCAACCCTTGGTGCCCATTGGTAGGGGCACAATATATCCTGACTGGGTTACCCACGCCTTGGGTAAGTTTGAGGATAAATGTCAGTTCTGTCAACAGACAGCCAACTACTGCAAGGACAATGGGGAGCATGCTGGTGGTAAGATCTTACTTGTTTGTAATTCTTTACTCGCCCTTTACTTGCTAGCTTGTTGATCTGGTAGCTTGCATATATAAACAATTTGACTTGAATGTGCAACTCTTATCTCATCAGCTATTTAACTTGCATATAGAATGATTAGCTTGTACATGTTTAGTTCGTACATAGAACTTGTAGCTCGTATGTAGAATGATTAGATCGCACATGATTAGTTCGTACATAGAACTTGTAGCTTGTATGTAGAAATCTCATATGTCGATCTAACCCTTTGTCATCTTGATCTCTTGCAGTTTTGACCCCTGAGCAGGAAGCCAACATGGTGCGTATTGTTGGAGTGTCCGATAAGAAGAAAGTCAAGAAGGCTCATGGGGTCACCAATGCTCGAGCTAAAAGGGAGAAGGAAGCTGAGAGAAGGAGCAGCTTGCTGTCCAAGGATAACGTGGGGATGGTGCACATGGAGGAGGTTGGATCGGAGGATCCCTTAGAAAGTGGGAGCCAGTCCAAGGAGATTACTGAGGGGGGCAATGACTCTACAAGGTCGATTAGACCAAGCCCGAGCTCCGACCCAAACCTTGATGCCAACGCTGCGACCTCTGGTGCTGGGACTACTGGAGCTAGCCCTTTGAATGTAGTGGACATTGATGATGAAGCTGTTGATGAGGAGGATGACCGGCCTCTGAACTCGAGGAAGAGGTCGAGAACTGAGAAAGGTAAAGCCGTTTCCCCAAGCCAACTTCCTCCTCCAATCCCCCTTCCAGGAGCCAAGAGTCAATAGATGCTCAAATACAGAGGCTGAGTGACGTTCCTCCACTCATAGGGGTCAACAGTATGACCCGCCGCTTCCCGGAAATGAGTCTTGGCCAAGTTGTGGTCAGGAGAGCCATTGATGTCGACCTGCTAGCTCATTTTGCGGACAAGGGGATGACCCCAGAAGAGTTCTCTGCCAGGTCTGTCTTGGTACAGAGTGAGGTAAGCTTTTGTTCTCCTCATCTGTTTAGTCGCTTATTCTTTCAGCTCGTCAATTAAATTCCTGGGTCTTTGTCGAGCTAATTCTTGGTTTTCTTTAATGCAGTCTCACACTATGGTGGAGCAGGCCAAGAGCTCCTGGAGGGCCTCTATTGAGAGAGAAAAGATTGCCATGAACCAATACTCCAAGAAGTCTCAGGAGCTGTCTGAGCTAAGAGAGAAATACAATGATCTTGACAACTCCTTTGATGCTCTGGAGATGGTGAAGCAGAAGGCTTTGGGGGATAAGGACAAGGCATTGGCTGACCTTGAAGCTGCTGAGACCAAATTGGCGGAGATGAAGACTGAGATGGAGGCTGAGCGATTGGCTCATGAGTCGACCAAGAAGGAACTGTAGACCATATCCCAGGTCCTCAACGAGAGAGATTCATTTTTGAGGGAGCTGAATGAGGAGCACAACGCAGCTAGAGCCAAATGGAAAGAGGAGCTTCAAATTGCTTCTAAGGCTGCTGTTGAAGAGTTTAAAGATGGAGATGACTATTACAATGCCATTGTTGAGAAGGCGAGAGATTTTCTCGACCTGGGCAAACGCCATATGGCACGTCGAGCACTGGTGGATTCAACCGCTGAAGTTACCCTGGAGCAGCTAGCTCGCATGGCATCTGAACCCGAATACGACATGGCAGCTCGAGGTGGCCACTCGATCATTCCTTATACTGAAAATGACCTAGCCTTCATTGCCCAGCAGGATCAGGAGGACGCTTGTGAACCATGGGTTGCTCCCACTTTGGCTATTCGAAACTTTGATGTGGCTCTCCAAGAAATAGAAGATGCTGAAGCCATGGAGGAAGATGACGAACCTGAGCAACGAGTCTACTCAGAGTCGGGTAAACCCTTGGGCCCCCAGCAACAAGAAGGTGATGGAGAGGGTCGAGCCTCTGTTGACGATCAGGCAAATGTTGGCCAAGATTCTTGATTTTATGTTAAATGATGTTGCAACAAACAAGTCCCAAAACAATATTTTGCCTTTGCCTTGAAACTACTTGAATGCCTTGGCCCAGTTTTTGGGAGGCACAATACTTCGTAACTTTTGTCTGTCTAAGTCTTGGCCCGCTTTGGGAGACTTAGTTTTATTTAGTCGTAGCTATCCTTCGCTTGAATGTATTTTTCTTTGATCAAACCATTTATCTTGAATGTCAAGCCAGATTCACTAGGACGACTAAGTCGCTCTAAGACTTTAGTCGAACTGATTTTGATAACTCAGTCGACCTTAGACTTGTATAACTTTTGTAAATGAGGTTGATTAAGAGTCGATCCAGTTGAAGAGATCAAAGCTGACTAAAGGTCGAGCTTACTAGAACGAAGCTGACTAAGAGTCGAGCTTGTCAGAACGAAGTCGACTAAGAGTCGGACTCGTTAAAGGAACAAAGCTGATTAAGAATCGAGCTTGTTAGAACCAAGATGACTAAGAGTCGAGCTTGTTAGAACGAAGTCGACTAAGAGTCGGACTCATTAAGGGAACAAAGCTGATTAAGAATCGAGCTTGTTAGAACGAAGCTGACTAAGAGTCGAGCTTGTTAGAATGAAGTCGACTAAGAGTCGGACTTCTTAAAGGAACAAAGCTGATTAAGAATCGAGCTTGTTAAAACGAAGCTGACTAAGAGTCGAGCTTGTTGAAATTAGTGTAAGACAATGTTTGGTCGAATAGAACTGCGATTTTTATTGAAGTAGGAACATGCTTACATCAAATGGAAGGCTAGAACTATGATAAATTCAAACTTGAAAACTGCATTGACTTTGAACTGAACTATAGAGCTGAACTAGAAGTAGTATTTGATGAGTTGAGTGGCGTGCCATGGATGCCTTAATTCTTCGCCTCCTGGGTGAGCAATCATGTAAGTCCCCTCCTTGATGACTCGAGTAACAATGTAGGGACCTTCCCAGTTGGGAGATATCTTGTTTTGTTGGGTTCTCCTTCCTGTTACCTCGATCTTTCTTAGCACGTGGTCACCCACTTGGAACGATCTCGTCTTCACCTTCTTGTCGTGGTAACTCTTGGTCCGCTGCTTGTAGTTGACCATTCGAAGGTAAGCTGTATCTCGCTTCTCGTCGATTAAATCTAAGTCGATCAATCTGCTAGTGTCGTTCTGCTCTTGGTCGAAGAAGGTTACTCTAGAAGTAGGAAATCGCAACTCAGCAGGTGCCATGGCCTCCGATCCATATGTGAGAGTGAATGGGGTTTCCCCCGTAGTCCCCCGAGTGGTTATGTGAACTGCCCAAAGAGCAAGGGGAAGTTCTTCCAACCAGTTACTGCGTCGACCAACTAAGCCCGTCTTTAGTGAAGATAGGACGAGCTTATTCGCTGCTTCAGCTTACCCATTTCCTTGAGGATAGGCAACAGATGACTACCAATGTTGATCCCTACTCGATTCATTTCTTTTTCGAAAGCCCGGGAGAATTGTAAGCCATTATCTGATACTATAGCTTGAGGGATCCCAAATCGACACCAGATGAAGTCATGATGAAGTTAATGGCATTTTACTCTGTGATGCGAGCTAGTGGCTTTGCTTCGACCCATTTCGTGAAGTAATTAATTGCGACGATCACATACTTGCAGTTTCCACGGGCGGGAGGGAAGGGTCCAATTAAGTCGACGCCCCACATATCGAACGGCCAAGCAGCGATCACTGGAGTTTGCTCGGTCGTATGCAAATGAGGCAGGTTGGCAAACCTTTGACATTGGTCGCATTGTTGAAAGAAGTCATGAGTGTCAGATCTCATGTGTGGCCAGTAATACCCCAAAGTAATTAATTTGTCGGCTAGAGTTCTGGCCCCCGGGTGTCCACCACAAATTCCACTGTGCACCTCATGCATTAACTGAGTGATCTCTTGAGGGTGAATGCACTTCAACAATGGCCTAGTGTATGATCTTCTGAACAGCATGCCTCCTTTGATAACATACCTCAGAGCTTTCTTTTTGATAGCTCAAGCTTTCTTCTCGTCCTCAGGGAGCTCGCCATTTTCCAGGTACGCCTTCATTTCTTCGATCCAAAACTTGTCATAAACCCAATTTCTCAAGGGGTCTTCTATGCATTGAATTTTGACCCTCTCATATGCTGGATCCTCTAGGTTGTAGGTGTTAGTGCCCTAGGCCTATAGAGATAGACTTATTTGTAATGTCATTATTCATTTATATATGAGATTATTACTTTGATTATTATATATGTTTGCATGTTTATTGTAATAATCGTGTCCCTAGTACTTATGAAGCACTAGTATGAAGTTTAATGGATAATCATGTGATGATTATATGCATAGGGATGCACATTAAATTCATGGGTACTTGTTGGAGAATAAGGTACTGGACTTGACCCATTATGAGATTTATGTCATGGTCAAATGTCATAATTAAATCTCATATAGTCATATCATTGATATCCTTTGACCTGAGATTATCATCGTCTTCCGCTCGATGAATATCATGTTTGATATAGTTTAACGTTGTCCTTAATCGGATGACAATAAGGGCTATCATTGGCATGGTATGATTCTTGTTGGGAAGAATGATAAGTCAAGATGGAAAATTGTCCCTCGTAAAGAGAGATGTTTGCTAGGCCACTCGTAAGTAAGATTGATGTAGTGCATGGCCATGCCCGAATGAATTAATGTGATTAATATCATTCGATTAATCAATTTACTTGGTAACGAGAAAGCATTGAACAATATGAGTTGACGTGGACCATGACTCATGTTCAATATAACATCGTGTGACAATGGGATTGTGATATGTTCTATATAGGAAATCGAACATGATATTATATTATTTGGGTAGGCATGATGGCTTGCTAGAGTCCGCTCATGTCTTATGAGGATCGATGTGATCGAACTCATTGTCAATATAATATAGTCCTATGGGGTCACACGCATCGAACGAATTGTCAAAAATGAAGAATATGGAGTTTTTGTTCTCAGGGGACGACTCGTCCCCAGGCCAGAACCAACTATTCCCCTTAAGGGGACGCCGGTCGAAGGCTGGGTGCCAGGGGACGACTCGTCCCCTGGGCACTGGACTGACGCGGAATTGACTTAAAACTAGGGTTTTCACGAGGGGAAAATTTTTATAACGTATAAATACTTACCCCTGGTTGCCCTAGCCGTCAAGAGAACGTTTTGGCTTGAGAGAAACATCAAAAGTGAGAGATTTCAATTAAGAATTGAGAATCAAACACCACCAAATCCATTGTTCTTCATTGATTGCAAGGTGTTTCAATCAATAGGATCTAGCAATCCTCCTAGAAGAGTTCTAGGGTTCGTTCTTCGCGTGGATACACATAGAGGATCTTCGCTTGTCAAGATCTATAGTTCGTGATTTGCCGTTCGTTCATCAAGGATTAACAAGGTCGTTCAATCTGGAGTCGGGTCAAGTTTATCAAAGGCAAAAGCATTCAATGTTGGTATTTCTATTTCATCTTTCTTAATTAATCATCTAGAACGGATTCTAGGGCTTGGGGTTTTTCGAGTTATTGCATTATTCCGCTGCGCATGGACCCTCGAAACCCAACATAGGTAAGAGATGGACTCTTCATGTGGCTCGTCTTAAGTCGCTAGCTTCGAGAGTAGGTCGGCCAACTCATTATCTTCTCGACCAATACTCTAAATTTCCCAAAACTCTAAGTCTTTTGTCAATTCTTTCACCAGGTTGTAGTATTTGACTAAGGTGGAGTTTAGCACCTCATACTCCCCTTTGACCTGGTTGACTATTAATTGGGAGTCGCAATATGCCATGATTTTGGTCGCTCCAAAACACTTGGCGTACTCGATGGCTGCAACCAAAGCTTCGTACTCTGCTTTGTTGTTGGAAGCTTCAAATTTTAACCTCAATGCTTCCTCATAGATTGTCCCAGACTCTGGTTCGATCAGTACTATCCCAGTTCCACTTACATTCTTCGTAGCTGACCCATCTGAGTAGACCTTCCAGCAATCGTCGGGTAAAGAAGTGACGAGCTGAGACTCTGGCTCCTTCCCCTTAACTTTCTCTTTTTGAGTTCTCACCTCGCTGTCTTCCTTGGTGAACGTCAGCTCGACCAAGAAGTCTGCCAAGGCTTGAGCCTTCAATGCCTTTCGAGGTCGATACTCAATGTCAAATTCTGTGATAGCAATTGACCAATTGAGTAAGCGACCTGAACTCTCTGGCTTGTGTAAAATTTTTCTCAAGGGCGCATTCGTGAGTACCACAATAGGGTGAGCCAAGAAATAAGCTCGCAGCATCCTTGAGGCTACGACTAAGGCATATGTGACTTTCTCCGCATTGTAATACCTGCCCTCAACATCTGATAGGGCCTTGCTAACATAGTACACGGGCTTTTGAAGCCCTTCCTCTTCTCGAACCAGAACGGCTGCAACTGATTTGTCTCCCATAGATAGATACACGAACAAGGTTTCACCAATGGTCGGGCTGCTCAATAGGGGAGGAGTAGCGAGGTTCTCCTTAAGCTGTTGGAACGACGAATGACATTCGGCCGTCCACTCAAAATTTTGCGTCCCCCTTAAAGATTTGAAGAATGGGAGAGACCTTTCCGCCGACTTGGCTATGAAGCGACCTAGGGCTGCCACCCTTCCATTAAGTCGCTGCATCTCCTTTATACTTGTGGGCTCCTTCATGTCGACTAGAGCCTTGATCTTCTCCGGATTGGCTTCAATACCTTGTTTGGACACCATAAAGCCAAGAAATTTTCCCGCTGCTACTCCTAATGCGCATTTACTTGGGTTAAGTTTCATGTCGTTTGCTTGTAGATTGGCGAACGTTTCCTTTAGGTCGACTACGTGATGACCGGTCTTTGTTTTGATGACCATATCGTCGATGTAAGCTTCCATATTTCGGCCAATATGTGAAGCAAAGACTTTGTTCACCCTTCTTTGGTAGGTCGCACCTGCATTCTTTAACCCAAACGGCATCATAGTGTAGCAATAGATGCCTCCAGCTGCTTGGAATGCTGTCTTCACGATGTCATCCTCATGCATCTTGATCTGATGATAGCCTGAATAGGCATCTAGAAAGCTGAGGGTGGAGTGTCCAGCAATAGAATCAACAAGCTTGTCGATCCGGGGTAGAGGATAGCTGTCTTTTGGGCAAGCAAGGTTGAGGTTGGTGAAGTCGACGCACATTCTCCACTTGCCATTTGACTTTTTCACCATGACCACATTGGCTAACCAGGTTGTATGTGTAGCCTCCTTAATGATACCTGCACTCAAAAGTTTTTGTACCTAGAGTTTAATGGCCTCCTCTTTGTCGCAAGCAAAGCTTCTCAGCCACTGAGGTTTGGGCTTTATGGTAGGGTTGACCTCCAGCCTATGAACAACGACATCTTCCTTAATCCCCTTCATATCCTCTACTCGCCATGCAAAGACATCATTGCTTTCTTTTAGTAGCTCGATGATCTCTGCTCTTTCTTCGGCTGATAGTTGCTTTCCAATCTGAATCTTTTGCTCAGGATAGGAATGGTTTGTGATTACTGATTCTAGCTCATCCACAACCTCTAGCTCTGGACCATCTCTGAACTGCAGGGTCTCAATGATGATTTCTATAACCCTCTGTCTTTCCTCGACCTCCAAGTGTGGAGCTTCCTCAGCTATCATGTCATCTAGCTTGTCCGCGATCTCACTGGTGGTGGCCCCCGAGTTATTGTCGACCTGGAGGCTTAGCTCGCCTATGAGGACTTGGTCGACCATAACTGTATCTGGATCGACCGCTGTGACTTCAGGGTGACGTGTCGACTCAGCCATGATCTCGTCATGTGAGCGATAGGTCGACTCTTCCACATTGGTGATCGTAGATAGTCGGGTAGTTTTGGTGACCGACTAAGACAGCTTTAGGTATTCTTCAGCAGTTTCAACCTCTAGTTCCCTCTTCTTTCTTTCTCGAAGGACATGATCAAGGTATGCTCGATCTGTGACTTGTACACAGCCGACTCCAGCTGGTGTGGGGAATTTAACTCGCTGATAGGGGATTGAGGCCACCATTCCAAGTGCGACCTGGCCAGGGATACCAAGGATAGCAGCATAATCACTGTTCACATTAATGACAATAAATTTTACCTTGGAAATGACCCTGTAAGGGTGTTATCCTAGGTCGACGTCTAGCTCGATCTGTCCTTTGGCATCGACCCGGTGGTTGGTGAAGCCTTCCAATCTGCCATCATACCTTTCGAGCTGCTCATTCTAGAGACCCATTTCCTGGAATGTTTTATAGAACAGAATATCCTTGCAGACCCCCGTGTCGACTAAGAGTCTGCTCGTCGTACATCCATCAATGAGTCCTGGGATGACGAGAACTTCCTCTCTAGCCGCCATATTAGTTTCTAGCTCGTTTGGATAAAAGCTAATTACCTCGTCCCTGACGTTGCTCCTTGGTGGCACATGTGGGGCTTTGTTTTGCTGGAAAATTTTATGTTTGATGGCTATGTTGCTGGCTTGCTCAGTGATGACGCCCAAATTCATCCTAGGTTGCCTCGGCTCTGGGTGTCCACTGCAGGTCGCTCACCTCCGCCTGCTTGGGGCCTTTTCACATATGCATCGAGCCTTCCCTGATCGACCATCCTCTGAATTATGCGCTTCAAACTCATACAATCCTTAGTAGTATGGCCCGTATCTTTGTGGTACTCACAATACTTGGTGTTATCCCTTCTGAACTTATTTGCTGGGTTCATCGGGGCAGGTGGGCCTAGCTCGACCATGTTCATTATTTCAGTTCGACTCACTGTTAGGGGAGTGAAGGCTTCGGGTTCTCAGTCGCCCTGGTTCTATTCTTGCCATTCTTGTTATTTCCCCCATTCTTAACTGAGTCTTTCTTATCATCAGCGACTTTAACCTTGGGGACTTTCCCATTCTTCTTTTCTTTTCTCTCCTCGGCCAATGCCACATTGTAGGCCTTTTCGAACAACTCTTGTCGAGTTGTCACAATTCGAACTGTCAGCTCATAGTCCATATCTGTAGAAGTAATTCCACTCCTGAAACAATTGATCACCTCCCTGTCTGTGAGGTCCTCCTCGATCTTGTCGACCATCTCCTTAAACTTGGTGTAGTAGCTCATCGAGCTTTCATTTTTCCCTTGCACCAAGTTGTTTAGATCGGTGACTGTCATCTTCCTAGCTCCTGCAGTAGAGAAGCGTTCCAGAAATTTTGTCCTCATATAAGACCAAGTTGAGATACAACCCGGTGTCAAGCCATTGAGCCAAGTAAGGGCTGCCCCAGTGAGTGTGCTTGTGAATGCCTTGCACATCATGTCATCCTCGTGGGAGACAAAGCACACGGTAGCCTCCAAGTGCTGTATATGGCTTTTAGTGTTGGTCGCACCCGAGTATTTTTCGAGAACTGGCAATCTGAAACCTGGGGGAAGTCGACAATCGAGCAACTCTTTGGTCAAGGGTCGAAGAGCAAAATCCTTGTGCTCACCCTTTTTGACATCTTCCTTCTTGTCGGCTTCCCATTGCTCGAACTTCCTTTTCCATAGGAGCCATTCTCTAGCATCTGGCCTGTCGTCCCTAGCATGGGAGACGTCGTTTGACCTTTGCCTTTCTTCCCGATTATGCTCTTTCCCAGAGTTGGCTCTGTGTCTCTCACTCCTAGAGGGAGTTATCTCTCTGTTTCTCCTGTCCCTGTGGGAAGGTGACCTTACTGAAGGGAGTGGTGACCTGTGCCTTTCATCTCTAATGGGCGACCTGCGCCTATCATTTCCAAGTGGCGACCTACGCCTACCTTCTCCAACTGGCGACCTGCGCCTATCTCCTCCGTGGGATTGTGACCTTTCTGTCCTGGCAGGCCTATTCCTTTCGGCCTCTCTTTGCCGTCTCAACTCAGACTCAGCCTGTTGTTCCCGGTTGGTGTTGAGGTGACTTCTCAGGTCGTCAGATGGGACTGGTATATGAGTTCGAATATGGGGAACTATCTGTCGCTCACCATATTGCTGGGCACTTCCCCCTTGCCTGGCGCTCCTTTCGCGCTGTCTATTGGAAACCTGAGAGGGAGATGCTTTCTCCGACCTCCTATCAGTCTGCTCCGGCTCTTCCTCCATAGCTAACAATTCTGCTAGAATCTGAGCTCGTTCTAGCAGCATCTCCTTTCTGCTTAGGGGATTAGACGAGGGACCTGCCCTGTCTCCTGCATTCCTTCGCCCTGTTTGACGCTTTGGGGGAGGTGGTGCTCCTTGTCCCTCCATAGGTCGCTTGTCCCTCCTTCCATCTGGCAATTCCCTGCCATCAGCAACACTATTAGATCGAGTTGCCCTAGCATGATGACGCGGTGGAGGGGGAGGAGGCAAATTAGCATTTCCAGTGTTTGCATTGGCGTTAGTGTTTCCTTCGTTGTGTTCAAGTGAGGCCTCTGAGACATGTCCGTCCGAAGTCACCATGATTGTAGGTTGAGAAAATTTTCGAGGTCAAGTTATGCACGATTCCCGGCAATGGAATCAAACTGATGCCGCAGGAAATGTGCTTATCAATCTTCCTCCACGTGGCAGGAGTGATCACCTGACTCCTTGACCTGAAACCAGAACCCACGACTAGCCGAATGTGTCTCCGGCTTAGACCCTCGGGCGTGAGAGTAAGTATGTGTATGGGAGAGCAAAAATGTATTGAACAAAGATGATATTCAGATAACAAAATTGCAGTTACCTTTGGAACCATTGTGGGTGTCATGTATTTATAGTTGATGGGTGTGGTATATTTGGTGGGGCTACATGAGCTCCGAGATTTGCGGGACATTTATACATCATGTGAACGTGTCCCGAACGGCTCCTGATTTGTAGGAAACAGTTATGGAAAGTATAGAGGCACGTGCGCCTGTAACCGTTAGGTTGACGCTTGCTTGGCAGGTCGATGTTGCCATTTGTGGTTGGGTCGACCTGACTGACGGGTAGAGCTGGATCGTATCCGAAGTAAGATTTGGATCGTAAGGTCGGACTAAGTTAGGTCGGGACCTGGTAGGTCGGACAATGAACTTAAGTCGACTAATCAATAAGATGAGCCTTGATCCATGTATTAATTGGGTCTAGCCCCACGTAGAATGTGGTGACAGTAATTGCTTGAGGATTGGGCTTTACTCGTTTGGCTCAGCTCGACACTTTTGGTATGTTCAAATACCTTTGATAAAAATTTATAGATCTTTATTTTCATCTTCTAAGTGATGAAACCTTGAAAACTATAAATATTAGGATATTTATGTATTCAAAACATTTCCAGTTATGCTCATTTCCAATTAGTTGGTCTTATTTAACGAAAATGAAATGTACGTTTCAAGTTTGAATGGAGAGGTTATGAATTCGATTCAAACAGATTTATGCATTACTCATTCCCCTTTCTGTGTTGCATTTTTAAATTTTGATCCGTACGTCTAATTTTTGTATAATTTTATCATGGTATAATTAATATGAAAACTAGCAACACACGTTTATTACAACAATTTGACAAGTTAACTTGAATAATTATTATGAAACAAAAGATTATTATTATTATTATTATTATTATTATTATTATTATTATTATTATTATTATTATTATTATTATTATTATTATTATTATTATTATTATTATTATTATTATTATTATTATTATTATTATTATTGAACATACCAAAAGTGTCAAGTTGGGTTAAGCAAGTAAAGCTCAATCACAGATAGCATTGGCACCCACATTCTCAATGAGACTGATCCAATTAGAACAAGGCCCAAGGCCCATCTCAAACATCAGTCGACTAAGCCCATGGTCCGACCTACCAGGTCCCGACCTAACTTAGTCCGACCTCATGATCCATGCTACAATTCGGGTACGAACCATGCTCTACCCGACAGTCAGGGACCGTTATAGACACGTGCCCACGACCAAGTAACTGCCGCTATAATCTCGGAGGACATGCTGCCTCCCAAAAAATACATCACATTTTCCTATAAATACTTCATCACTACCAAACGGTGAAAGGTAACTGCCATTTTGTATTCTGAGTTCATTATTCAATACATTTTGAGCTATAATATACCGTTATCTTACTCTCACGCCCGAGTGTCTTCGCGGAGACACATCCAGGCTAGTCGTGGGTTCGATTTCGGGTCAAGGAGCCGGGTGATTAATCTTGCCACGTGGAGGATTATTGATAAGCACAATTCTGCGGCGTCGGTTTGGTTCCATTGCTTAGGGAATCGTGCTTTAAACTTGACCTCGAAAACTCTATCAACCTGCAACAATGGTGACTTCAGAGGGACACGTATCTGAGGCTTCACTTGGGCATGAAGAAGTGAACAACAACAACACGAATACAAACGCAAATGCTGAAAACTTGAACTTGCCTCCTCCCCCACCGAATCGTCCTCATGGTAGAGCCACCCGCTCTACCAGTGTTGTTGATGGCCGAGGATTGCCTGACACAAGGAGAGGGAAAAGGCATATGGATGGGCAAGGAGTTCCACCTCCTCCAAAACGTCCCACTGCTCAGGTTAATGTTGGAAGCAGGGCAGGTCCCTCCACCAACCCCATGAGCAAGAAGGAGATGATGTTGGAGCGAGCCGGATTCCCCGGCCGACTTGATAGCCATGGAGGAGGCAGAACAGGCTGACATACGCTCTGAGAGAGTGGCCCCTACTCAGGTTTCTAATGGGCAACAGGCCAGGAGTTTGAGGCCAAATGAAGGTGTGGGGCAGAATGGAGAAAACAGGATAGTTCAGCGAGCTCCCACGGTCGTTCATGTGCCCAGTAACGACCTAAGGGCCAGCCTCAACAGAAACAGGGAGCAAGAGGCTCAGTCTGACTTAAGGACACGTTTAACAGCCAATAGAAACAGACAGGTTTCGCCAGCCAGGACGCAGAGGTCAGGGTCTCATAGAGACAGGAATGGGCGCAGGTCGCCCGTAAGAGAGGAGAGGCGCAGGTCGCCATTTGGAGATTATAGGCGCAGGTCGTCACAAGTAAGTGACAGGCACAGATCTCCAGTACGATCAGAGAGGGCTCATTTTCACAGGGACAGAAGGAGTAGGCAGGTGACTCCCCCTAGAAGTGAAGGCCAAAAGTCAAATCTTTGCCGCCCCCTCGAGATGAAAGACCCGATGCTAGGGAATGGCTGTTGATGAAAAAGAAGTTTGAGCAATGGGAAGAGGAGAAGAAAAAGGATGCTGGAAAGGTCGAACGAATTGATTTTGCTCTTCGACCTTTATCCAAAGAAATCAGAGATAGCCGGCCTCCTCCTACTTTCAGGTTGCCTCTTCTGGAGAAGTATTCGGGGTCGACCAATGCAAGGAGTCATATAGCACATCCGGGAGGCCACCATGTGTTTTTTCGCCAATGAGGACGACAATATGTGCAAAGCCCTCCTAAGCACACTCACTGGGGCAGCCTTAACTTGGTTCAACGGTCTGGCCGCGGGTAGCATCACTACTTGGACATGCTTCAGGACAAAGTTCTTGGATCGCTTCTCGACTGCAGGAGCTCGGAAGATAACTGTCACCGATCTGAATAACTTAGTACAGGCGAAGAATGAAAGCTCGATGAGCTACTTCACCAAGTTTAAGGAAATGGTTGATAAGATAGAGGAAGACCTCACTGATAGGGAAGTCATTAATTGCTTCCGAAACGGTATTTCCTCGGCAGACGTGGATTATGAACTCACAGTTCGTACAGTAACAACTCGACAAGAGTTGTTTGAGAAGGTGTATAATGTCGCTCTTGCTGAGGAAAGGAAAGAGAAAAAGAATGGTAAAAGCCCCAAGGCGGAGGTCGCTGATGATAAAAAGGACTCCAACAAGAATGGAGGAAACAATAAAAATGGAAAGAACAGGACTAGGGCAACGGAGAAAGTGCCCGAGGCTTTCACTCCCCTTACGGTGAGTCGAACAGAGATTATGAACGCTGTCGAGCTGGCTCCTCCTATCCCAATGAACCCAGGCAACAAATTTAGAAGGGACAATAGCAAATACTGTGACTACCATAAGGACACTGGTCATCTCACAGAGGATTGCTTGGGATTGAATCGTATCATCCAGAGAATGGTCGACCAGGGGAGACTCGAAGCTTACGTGAAAAGGCCTCAAACTGGTGGAGGCGAGCAGCCAGCAGGCGGACAGCAGGGACCTAGGCAACCTAGATTAAACCTGGGGGTCATTACAGAGCAAGCAAGCAACACGGCCATCAAGCACAAGATTTTCCAACTCAACAAGGCCCCACATGTACCTCCAAGAAGAGAAGTCAGAGATGAAGCAATCAGCTTCTACCCCCATGAATTGGCAACTAATATGGCGGCTAGGGAGCAAGTTCTCGTCATCCCAGGTCTCATAGACGGATGTACGACGAGCAGACTCTTGGTCGACACGGGGGCCTGCAAGGATATTTTGTTCTACAAAACTTTTAAAGAAATGGGTCTTAATGATGAGCAGTTGGAGAGATATGATGGTAGGTTGGAGGGCTTCACCAATCATCGAGTTGATGCAAAAGGCAAGATAGAACTCGACGTCGACCTAGGCCAACACCCCCTCAGGATCGTATCAAAGGTACAATTTATAGTGATTGATGTAAATAGTGACTATGCCGCTATACTTGGTATCCCAGGTCAGGTCGCTCTTGGAATGGTGGCATCAATCCCTCATCAGCGAGTCAAGTTCCCTACACCCGCTGGAGTAGGGTGTGTACAAGGCACAGCTCGAGCCTACCTTGATCATGTTCTTAGAGAAAGAAAGAAAAGGGAGTTGGAAATCGAGACTGCAGACGGTTATTTAAAGTTGTCTCAATCAGTCACCAAGACTACGTGATCGTCAACAATCACCGACGTGGAAGAGTTGACCTATCGCTCAAATGACGAGGTCATGCTTGAGTCGACACGTCACTCTAACACCACTGAGGTCGATTCAGATGTAGTTATGGTCGACCAAGTCATCATAGGCAACCTATGCCTCCAGCTCGACAATAACTCGGGGCCACCACCACCACCGGCGAGGTTGCGAGACAAGTTAGATGATATGATAGCGTAAGAAGCTCCACACCCGAGGGCCGAGGAGAGACAAAGGGTCAAGGAGATAATCATTGAGACTCTACAATTCAGGGATGGACCAGAGCTAGAAGCTGTGGATGAGCTAGAGTCAGTAATCACCAACCTTTCCTACCCCGACCAAAAAATTCAGATTGGGAAGCGGTATCGGTTGAGGAGCGAGCGTAAATCATCGAGCTACTCAAGGAAAGTAATGATGTCTTCGCATGGAGGGTAGAAGACATGAGGGGAATCAAGGAAGAGGTCATTTGTTCACGAGACTTGAAGTCAACCCAACCATAAAGCCTAGACCCCAAAGTTGAGAAGTTTTGCTCGTGACAAGGAAGAGGCTATCAAAACCGAGGTACAAAAACTTTTGAGTGCAGGAATAATCAAGGAGGCCACTCATACAACGTGGTTGGCCAACGTGGTCATGGTGAAGAAATCAAATGGCAAATGGCGGATGTGTGTCAACTTCACCACTCTCAATCTAGCTTGCCCAAAGGACAGTTATCCCCGTCCGAGAATCGACAAGCTAGGCGATTCCATTGCTGGCCACTCGACCCTCGCCTTCCTCGACGCTTATTCAGTGGTACCACCGCATTAAGATGCACGAGGACGACATAAGCAAGACGGCATTTCAAGCAGCTGGAGGCATCTACTGCTACAACATGATGCCATTTGGATTAAAGAATGTAGGGGCGACTTATCAGAGGATGGTGAACAAAGTCTTTGCCTCGCAAATTGGTCGAAATATGGAAGCTTACGTGGACGACATGGTCATCAAAACTAAGACTGGACGTCACGTAGTCGACCTGAAGGAAACATTCGCCAACTTGCGAGCAAACGACATGAAGCTCAATCCCAGTAAGTGCGTCTTTGGAGTAGCGGCTGGCAAGTTCTTGGGGTTTATGGTGTCACAACGGGGAATAGAGGCTAACCCCGAGAAAATCAAGGCTTTAGTCGATATGAAGGCGCCCACCAGTGTCAAAGAGATGCAGTGACTTAATGGAAGGGTAGCAGCACTTGGTCGCTTCATATCAAAGTCAGCAGAGAGATCTCTCCCCTTCTTAAAAGCATTGAGGGGGATGAAAAGTTTTGAGTGGACGACCGAATGCCATTCGTCGTTCCAGCAGCTAAAGGATTACCTCGCTACTCCACCTCTGTTGAGTAGCCCGACCACTGGGGAAACTTTGTTTGTATATCTATCTGTAGGAGATAGGTCGGTGGCAGCAGTCCTGGTTAGAGAGGATGAAAGTCAGCAGAAACCAGTATACTACATCAGCAAGGCCCTATCAGATGTGGAGAGCCGATACTACAATGCTGAGAAGGTCGCTTATGCTCTAGTAGTGGCTTCAAGGAAGTTGCGAGCTTATTTTCTAGCTCATCCAATTGTGGTTCTTACTAATGCTCCTTTAAGGAAGATATTGCACAAGTCGGAGAGTTCAGGTCGGCTACTCAATTGGTCAATTGCCCTTACTGAATTTGACATTGAGTATCAACCTCAAAAAGCACTGAAGGCTCAAGCTCTAGCAGACTTCTTGGTCGAGCTTACGTTCACCAAGGAAGACAACGAGCAGCGAGCTCCAAAGGAAAAGGCTAAAGAGAAAGAGCCTGAGTCACGGGTCGCTATTAACCTACCCGACGATTGTTGGAGGGTATATTCAGATGGGTCAGCAACCCAAAACGTTAGTGGAGCCGGAATTGTCTTGGTCGAGCGTAACTGAACCGTGCATGAGGAATCACTGAGGTTCAAATTCAATGCTTCCAACAACCAGTCCGAATACGAAGCTTTGATAGCAGCTATATAATACGCCAAGTGTTTTGGAGCGACTAAGATCATGGCTTACTGTGATTCACAACTGATAGTTAACCAAGTCAGAGGCGAGTACGAGGTGCTAAGTTCCACTTTAATCAAATACTGCGACTTGGTGAAAGAGCTGATAAAGGACTTGGAATTCTGGGAGATTCAGAGGATTGATCGAGAAGACAACGAGCTAGCCGACCTCCTTTAGAAATTAGCCACTTCGGATGAACCACATGATGAACCTATCTCCTTCCTCGAAAGTCCAGCCTATGAAAGAGTAAAAATTCAATGCATAGATGATCCCTCAAGAAATTGGACTCAGGAGAAGTGTTGGATCGAGGAAATGAAGGCATACTTAGAAAGTGGTGAGCTGCCAGATGACGAGAAGAAAGCTCGAGCTATCAAAAAGAAGGCTCCGAGGTATGTCATTCAAGGAGGCGACCTATTCAGAAGATCTTATACTCGACCATTGCTAAAGTGCATCCACCCTCAAGAGGTCGCCCTATTGATACACGAAGTGCATAGTGGAATTTGTGGTGGACACCCGGGGGCCAGGACTCTTGCTGACAAGTTAATCACTTTGGGGTACTACTGGCCACACATGAGAGCTGACACTCACAACTTCGTTCAGCAATGTGATCAATGTCAAAGATTGGCCAACTTACCTCATGTGCCAACAACCGAGCGAGACTCCAGTAATTGCAGCTTGGCCATTCGACATGTGGGGCGTCGACCTGATTGGACCCTTCCCTCCCGCCCGAGGAAACTGCAAGTATGTGATAGTTGCCATAGACTACTTCACCAAATGGGTTGAGGCTAAACCACTAGCTCGAATCACAGAGGAGAATGCTATCAACTTCATCCACGACTTCATTTGGTGTCGATTTGGTTTTCCTCGTGCTATAGTATCCGACAATGGTTTACAGTTCTCCTAAACCTTCGAAACAGAAATGAATCGAGTAGGGATCAAACATTGGAAATCGTCTGTCGCCTATCCTCAAGGAAATGGACAAGCTGAAGCAGCAAATAAACTTGTTCTATCTTCGCTAAAGACAGGGCTCGTAGGTCGACGAAACAATTGGTTGGACGAACTTCCCCTTGCTCTTTGGGCAGTTCGTACAACCACTCGGGGGCCTACGGGGGAAACCCCTTTCGCTCTCACTTACGGATCGAGAGGCCACGACACCTGCGAGCTCGAGATTCCCTCGCTAGAGTGACCTTCTTTGATCAAGAGCGAGAATGATACCAACATATTGATCGACTTGGACACGATCGACGAGAAGCGAGAAACCACCTACCTCCGAATGGTCAACTACAAGCAGCAAACTAAAAGTTATCACGACAAGAAGGTCAAGGCAAGGTCGTTCCAAGTTGGAGATTATGTGTTGAGAAAGATTGAGGCAACGGGTAGAAGGACCCAGCAGAATAAGCTATCTCCTAACTGGGAAGGTCCCTATGTAGTTACTCGAGTCGTCAAAGAAGGAACCTACATGATAGCTCATCCCGGAGGAGAAGAGTTGAAACATCCTTGGCACGCCACTCACCTCATCAAATACTACTTTTAGTTTTCAGTTTCCAAGTTCGAGTTTGTGGTAGTTCTAGTGTCAAATTGATGTAAGCATGTTCCATACTTCAATGAAAAGCGCAGTTCATTCCATCAAGCATAATGTTACAATAACCCCAACAAGCTCGACTCCTAGTCAGCTTCGTTTTAACAAGCTCGATTCTTAATCAGCTTTGTTCAGTTAACAGGTCCGACTCTTAGTCGACTTCGTTCTAACAAACCCGACTCTTAGTCAGTTTGTTCTAATTAGCTCGATTCTTAATCAGCTTTGTTCAGTTAACAAGTCCGACTCTTAGTCGACTTCGTTCTAACAAACTCGACTCTTAGTCAGTTTGTTCTAATTAGCTAGACCCTAGGTCGGCTTCAATAGTGTGAGCGGAGTTCGACTCATAGTCAATCTCATTCACAAAAAAAAGTTAAACAACGATGCAGGGTCGACTAAATAAATAAAGATCAAGTCACCTCTAGGCTCAAGTTTACTCATTCATCCTATCTATATCTAGCTCGACGTTTACTTAAAAAAGCATACAACATGCAATAAATAAGGTCAGCTATGATAGAGGTAAGTCTCCCAAAGCGGGCTAAGACTTAGACAAAATAAATTTACAAAAGTATCTTGCCTCCCAAAAAATAGGGCCAAGGCATTCAAATATTCAAGGAATCAAAAGAGCAAAAATGTTAGTTGGGACTTGTTCATTACAATTCAGCTAAGAAATTCAAGAGTTTTGGTTGACGTCAGTCTGGTCATCAGTAGCAGCTCGTCCCTCCACATCTCCTTGTTGCTGGGGACCTATGGGTTTACCCGATTCTGAGTAAACCTGCTCATTATCTTCATCCATGGTGGCAGCATCCTCAAGTTCTTGCGGAAACAACATCAAAATTCCTGTCGGCAACAGGGGGAGCTTCCCACTTCTCACAGTGGTCCTCTTCATCCTCTTGGGCAATGAAGGCCAAGTCATTTTCAAGATAGGGAACGAGCGAGTGACCCCTGCGAGCTTCCATGTCGTATTGGGACTCAGAAAACCAACGAGCTAATTGCTCGATGGTAGCTAGGCTGTTGGATCTACCAATGCACGACGGGCCATGTGCCTCTTCCCAACCTCGAGAAAATCTTGTGCCTTCGCCCCGATTGTATTATAGAACGCATCTCCCTCCTTGAACTTCTCCACAACATCGGGCCGGCCTTCTCCCGAGCCTCCTTCCACTTAGCTCGAGCGAGTTATGCTCCTCGTTAAGCTTTGTCAAAAAAGAATCTTTATCGGCAAGAAGTTTGGAGACAGGTGGCGAGCTCAACCTTCGTCCTCTCATGAGCGAGGCGCTCGGCATCCCTTTACGAAGTTACTTCCTTGAGCTTGGATTACGTAGCTTCGAGGTCCGACGGGGCCTTTGTCTTCACCATCTCATTAGCTTCATATGAATTGTCCGGTCGTTGTACTTCTCCTTCAAATCCGCAAGCTCTTTAGCCTTTTTGGAATAATCTTGAAGGGCTTGCCTCTCCCTCTCAATGGAAGCTCTCCAAGAGCTCTTCACTGCTTTCGACCATAGTAAGATTCTACATTTCAAAGAAACGAAGAAGTGTTAGCTCGTAATTTAAGTGGATCGAATAAAGGGATAAGCAACTACAATGAAAGAGAAAATGACAAATTACCTCACTATGAGCCATCCCAGAGCGAGCAGAAAATTCCTCGGGGGTGATCCCCTTGTCAGCGAAATGAGCTAGAAGGTTGACATCTATTGCCCTCCTAACAATCACTTGGCCCAGGCTCATGTCGGGATAGCGGCGGCTCAAGCTGTTAAACCCTTCTAGCGGAGGAACATCACTCAACCTCTTCATTTTTCATCCAGAGACTCCTTGCTTGGGAGGAAAGAAGGGTGGTGGAGGCAGCGGCTCGAGGACACAGACTTTCCCTTCTCAGATCGGGACCTCTTCTTCGAACTTATAGGACGATCGTCTTCATCCTCTTCCATATCATCTTCATCAACATTGACGACCAGTAAAGGGCTAGCCCCCGCCATCCCAGCTCCAGAGGTCTCCATATTGGCATCTTGATTTGGGTCGGAGCTCAGACTTGCCACGGCCCGACTGTGAGAATCGTCACCTCCTTCATTAGCATCATTGGATTGGGTGCCGCTTTGCAAAGGGTCTTCCAGCTCGACCTCTTCCATTGGGATCATTCTAGCGACATCCTTCGGGAGCAAATTGTTCCTAGTAGCAGCTTCTCTCTCTCTGCTCGCCTTAGCGTTGGCGGCCCCATGAGCCCTCTTGGCTTTCCTCTTATCAGAAACCCCAACAATACGCACCATATTCGCTTCTTGTTCGGGAGTTAAAACTACACGACATCAAAGAAATCAAGTGTTAGCTCGGCAATTCAAAACAATTCTACGAGTAAACAGTTGATGAGGTAATTGATACAATTCAAAGCAATTCTATGTACGAATTGAATAACTCTACGTACGAGCAGGCAATTTGATAAAGAGTTGCAATTCGAAATAGTTCTATGTACGAGCTAACTAAGTTCTACATACGAGCAGGCAACGGACGATCTAAGAGTTGTGTATGCAGCTAAAAATAACGCTATGAACCAATGATAAGTTACTTATGCAAGTTAACAATGGACGAGCTAATGAATGCAGGTCAAGTAAATCCTTACCACCAACATGCTCTCCGTGGTCTTTGCAGTAATTTTCATTCTTCTGACAAAATTGACAGTTCTCCTTCAACCTACCCAAGGAATGAGTAACCCAGTCCGGATATACTTGGCCTCTCAATACAGGAACAAGGGGCTCTACCACTCCATCCCCAGGCATCATCCCAGCCTAGATATAGTTATACTTGGTCGTCCCTAGCACCTCCCAGCTAATGGGCCCTTTCTGGACCAACGCGCACAACTTCCTATACAAGGTTTGGTGCCATGGAGGCTCCCAGTAGTTTTCCTCATCAATAGTGTCAGACTCACTATTTGGTAAGTGGAACTCCCATCCCAGCCTACTCTCTACAACTACCACATGGGAATTCCAGCTGCTATGCTTGTTAGGAAGGTTGGCAAACAATTTTGGAGAATTGGGTTTGGAAGGAGTACTAATCCCCCAATCTGACTTGTCGAGCTTTGGAGCGAAAAATTCCTTGAAGACTCTCATGCAAGGTTCATGGCCTAGAAACCTACATACCATGGCAAAGCACACTAGTACTCTGCAAGTGTTGGCCCCAAGCTGGAGGGGAAGAGCATCCATGCACTCCAGAAACTCATTGATGAAGGGATCTAAGGGCAACCTCAACCCCGCCTCAAGCGTCCATAAAGAAGGCCACCCTAGTGGCATCAGTAGTGAAGCTGGTACGGAACTTGGCCATAAAGTCCGCCTTACTAAGGATGGTTATCCTATAATCCGCCCTACTTACTCCGCAGAAATCATAAACCATGTTATATCGGGACTCCATATTTTTCTTTCCTCGAAGAGAGCCTAATGAGTATATATCCTCTCTCGTTCTTCCCGGTACAACGGAGGAGCCAAACGCATCCACAATTCGGGGGCACGAGGAGGTCGAAGCGGCGTTTCCTTCTTGAGTTGTCATATACGTACAAGAAGAAGGAGAAACAGGGGAGTCGATCCTATGATCACATTCGGTCGACCTACCTAAGGGCGACCTAAACTCCCTGGAAAACCTATTACGTTCCTAAGGAAAGAGGGTTTGTGGACATCCCTAACATAAAAGAAAGTGATGTGATCAAGCAATTCATGAAATAGATGAAAAGCGACAACATTTGAGTCGTCAATCACCACATTTTCAATTTCTCCACTGGCCCGGAAACCCTATTTCACTAAAGTTCAACTCCCACCTGGTCAAGATAGAGGCACACTCGCTCAATGACATCTCTGTCCACCCACCGTTTATGTGCTTACATACTCTACGGTTAACAGTGCAATACCGTACCAAGCTCCTGGTTCACTACTAAAGGTCCTAGCCATGGCGGAATTAAACACAAAGCAGAAATCAAAGCCCTAAAGCAAATATACAAGGGAAATACCTTAATTGATTGCAGAAAGGGAGTTCGTTGCTGAAGCCGAGAACTGAGTTTTAAATCTTGCTGCAATTCCGTGACTATCGCCGGAGAAGGAGAGTTTGGAAACGGTAAGAATTCGAATTTGGGAAGAAGATTGAGTATTTCTATTTTCCTAAATTTGGAAGGGGAAAAGAAAATAGGAATTAATTTTCCAAAATTAAAAGCTAAAGCGGTTTTCGAGAAGGAGTTCCAAGCGTCAGAATTGCAATCATTACTAAAATCGGCGCTCCTTCATCTCCTACCGTTCATCGCCAACGACCAGGATGGTGCCACGTCATCAAAAGTCGACTATACCTCAGAACGAGTATCGACCTGCGAATAAAATAGTTCTCATCAAAGATCTTAACTTCCAAGTCGACGGAGTCAACTCGAAAGTTGGGGGCCACTGAACATACCAAAAGTGTCAAGTTGGGTTAAGCAAGTAAAGCCCAATCACAGATAGCATTGGCACCCACATTCTCAATGAGACTGATCCAATTAGAACAAGGCCCAAGGCCCATCTCAAACATCAGTCGACTAAGCCCATGGTCCGACCTACCAGGTCCCGACCTAACTTAGTCCGACCTCATGATCCATGCTACAATTCGGGTACGAACCATGCTCTACCCGACAGTCAGGTCGACCATTCCACGAGTGGCGACCTCGACCTAAATCAGCAAATGACGACCTGACACTTGCCGGCATATTTGGTTAATCAATGCTCATAACTACATCCCTACAAATCAGGGACCGTTATAGACACGTGCCCACGACCAAGTAACTGCCGCTATAATCTCGAAGGACATGCTGCCTCCCCAAAAATACATCACATTTTCCTATAAATACTTCATCACTACCAAACGGTGAAAGGTAACTGCCATTTTGTATTCTGAGTTCATTATTCAATACATTTTGAGCTATAATATACCGTTATCTTACTCTCACGCCCGAGTGTCTTCGCCGGAGACACATCCGGCTAGTCGTGGGTTCTGATTTCAGGTCAAGGAGCCAGGTGATTAATCTTGCCACGTGGAGGATTATTGATAAGCACAATTCCTGCAGTTGGGGGCCACTGAACATACCAAAAGTGTCAAGTTGGGTTAAGCAAGTAAAGCCCAATCACAGATAGCATTGGCACCCACATTCTCAATGAGACTGATCCAATTAGAACAAAGCCCAAGGCCCATCTCAAACATCAGTCGACTAAGCCCATGGTCCGACCTACCAGGTCCCGACCTAACTTAGTCCGACCTCATGATCCATGCTACAATTCGGGTACGAACCATGCTCTACCCGACAGTCAGGTCGACCATTCCACGAGTGGCGACCTCGACCTAAATCAGCAAATGACGACCTGACACTTGCCGGCATATTTGGTTAATCAATGCTCACAACTACATCCCTACAAATCAGGGACCGTTATAGACACGTGCCCACGACCAAGTAACTGCCGCTATAATCTCGCAGGACATGCTTTGCCTCCCAAAAATACATCACATTTTCCTATAAATACTTCATCACTACCAAACGGTGAAAGGTAACTGCCATTTTGTATTCTGAGTTCATTATTCAATACATTTTGAGCTATAATATACCGTTATCTTACTCTCACGCCCGAGTGTCTTCGCCGGAGACACATCCGGCTAGTCGTGGGTTCTGATTTCAGGTCAAGGAGCCAGGTGATTAATCTTGCCACGTGGAGGATTATTGATAAGCACAATTCCTGCAGCATCAATTATTATTATTATTATTATTATTATTATTATTATTTGAACGGAATAAAAGTGACGAGTCAGGCTTAATGGGTTGACCCAACGTTCATACATGCCCAAAGGCCCATCAAGCGTAAAAGGCCCATCTAAGCACCCCTAAATTGCACTGACTCATCGAGTTATATCAGTCGACCAAGCATATGGTCTGACCTTCCTTATTCCTGACCTATCTTTGTCCGACTTACGATATATATCTTGCATTATCTCTGCCTAATCAAGGCACGAATTCAGGTTGACCTAAATCTATCGGGCGACCTCGACCATACTGAATGTGCGTAAACCCACGTCGTTATATGTAACCGCCTCCTACATTATTGGAGACAATTACACCTACTTTTTCTCCAATATTTACGGGATTCATAAACATCAATCCAAGGACAACACTATAAATATCAATCCACATCAACAGAAAAAGGTAACGTCATTTTGGCTATTGAGATATTCAGTGTCTTCATTACAGTTTAATACTCTCATACACTATATCTTATCATCATGCAGTAGGGTATTAGCCGGAGACCATATCGACTAGTCATTTGTTCGTGGATCCATATGTCTAATTAGGTGGATTACAATGTACAACTGAAATAGGATTGATCCGGATGATTCCTGCATCTTTGGTTTCATTGCCGGGAATCAAAGAATACTAGACCTTGAAACCTTACGAACTTGCAAACATGGTATTAGACGGACATACTTCTACCGCCTCAAGTGATCAAGCCAATGAACTTGCAAACATGGTCTGCACTTCCATGGAATCCATATAGGCAGGTACTTGAGTAGAAGATGGGCTAGACCTAGAGCCCGATGGCCTGGACAGGGCTGCATCTTCAGCAACTGCCTCCACCCTCGACCTTTTCCTGGTCCGGGTAAGGGCTATAGCGCCCTCCGTGTCATCCTGACCTTCGAGCTCGAACTCTAGGTTAATAAAGTCGGCTTGGTTCCTGACTGGCCATAAATTCAAGTAGTAGGTCGGTGCTCGACCTAGGAACAGCCTCCGGCTCTACCCTACCTTCCGACATCGGAGCATCAGCTTGTCCCCTCTCCTGGCCACTAGCTCCTCTTCAATAGGCTGGATGGGCTCATTCCCATCAATAGGCACCATCCCCACACCTTCTTTTGGGAGTAGGTTGTTCCTAGCTACAGCCTCACTCTCTCTGCTAGCCCGAACGTTGGCATGACCATGGCCCTCGCGGCTCCTGTGGTGATCACCCAAGTTGATTATTCGTTCCATGTGGCTTTCCTAATCAGGGGTTAAAACTGCACTAACAAAAAGAAAAGAGATCAGAACAAGATGAGTGACATTAAACTTAAAAAATAAAAAAGCAGCAAAGGGAGGTTACTTAACCACTATAATGAACCAAATTTTTTTAGTGGCCCTGGAGTTCTCTTACAAAAGTGGCACTGACTCTTAAATTGATCTCTCTTGCATTACCCAATCTGGATACCTAAGACAATCAGAACTAAAGGAGAAACCCCTCCATCATCCCACATCATAATGCCGGCCTGGACATAATAGTCCTTGCTCGACTCCAATGTCTCCCAACTGACTGTGCTCTTGCGAGTAACAATCGTCAACCTGAGAGTCAACACATCGCTCCAGTCAGGGACCCAGTAGTCCTCCTTCTACATAGGAAACGAGTCATCTTCTGGAAGTGGGAACCCCCAGCCATTCCTACTCTCCACCAAAATCAGATGGCTATTTCAGCTCGAGACCTTATCAGGTAAGTTAGAAAAAAGTGTGGGGGCCTTAGCTTTTCTAGGGGTGCTAATCCCCCAGGTCGTGTCATTGACCATCTTTTTACAGAATCTCCTAAAAGGTGCATACACGGCTCGTAGCCAACAAACCGGCCCACCATGGCAAAGGTGACCAACACCCTGATGACATTGGCCTCTAACTGCATGGGCACGACAACCATACACTCTAAAAATTTGGAGATAAAAGGATCTAATGGGACCCTCAACCCTACCTCGAGTTGGCTATAGTAAAAGTCCACCTGGTTATTAAGGGCCCAATGCGACCAAGACTAAACTTTCCTCTATCTCTCGGTGAAGTGGGTTAGCTGGAAGTCCTCCCTAGACACCTCGAAGTGCTCGTGGAGGATTCTAATACAAGACTCAGCCGACTTCCTGCCGACCTGGGGCCTAGGGGTCATGTACCCCCCTTTCATTCCGACCTGCGACCATTGTGGAACAGAATCGGTCCATAATTCTTGTTGTGGTAGAGGTTAAAGCTTTGCTCATGCTAGTGCTGGTATTCTAGTCATTCAGTGCCATTTTTATAGAAGACAAAGAAATAGGGGAATCAGTCCTAGAAGAAGAGGGAGACGAACTACCTATGGGTGATCTAGATTCCCCCGGGAAAGCAAGCCTCTGACAAGGAAAATGAAGTCTATTTGACTTAATTTACAAGATAATTAGGTGGTCGATGAGTTTGTTAAAGAGACAAAAGCGGACAACATGTGGGTCGTCAACGGCCATGTCCCCCATACTCTCACCAGCAGGAAACTCAATCTCACCAATAAAAACAAACTCCACTTGGTTAAGATGGTAATACACTCTCACTAGTACATATTTGATCTTAGAAAACACACCTTAGATAGCGCTTTTAAAAAGCGCTATCTAAGGTGTAAACTTACATAGCGCATCACATCTTCAAATTTAATAATCGAGATAAAAAAATAATAATAATAAAAAAAATTAATTAATATAGCGCATATTAGAAAAACGCTATCTTAATAAAAGCTTACATAGCGCTTATTAGAAGCGCTATGGTAGTAAACGCTTCGTAAGTTTTTTTTTTTTAAGGTAAATCTCTCTCTCTCTCTCTATCCCTATTTTCTGCTGTTCTCTCCTCTCTCCCACGTCCCTACACACTCTCCCTCTCTTCCCGGTAAAACCCACGACCACACACCGACGACGAGCTTCCCTCCCCAGCCATCGCCACCGCCACCGCCACCGCCAACACACTCCAATTCAGATCTTCGTTGCCCTCCCTTCCCAGCAAAACCGATGACCACACACCGACGATTTCTAGGTCTCCATCCGTTCCAGCTAGGGTTCCGGTAAGCTCCCTCCCCTTCTCCGTCTCCTTCTGCTTCTCTTCTCCGACTCCCTCTAAATTTACATTATTCCAGTGGTTGCCAATTCTTAAGAATCTAGTCCTCCTTGGGCCTTATTGGTCCAATGATGCATCCTTTCACAGTGAAGAAAGGTTTAATGTGTATTCTGTGACCTCTTCTTATAATATCATTGGTTTATGACTCAAATAAAATTTTAATTTACATTTACTGTTTTTGCAACTTTCAATGACCAGTTCATCATTGGGGATGGCAATAACATGTACGATTTTACTTACATTGAGAATGTGGCACATGCTCCTCACTTGCAGCAGAACTTTTAATGGTCGTGAAAGCATGTGTGATTTACGACTTCATCAGTTACTTTTTCTATCAGTATGTTGGAAGTTTATTTGGGTCATCTCAGGGATTTACTTGCTCCAAAGATGCCAAGCAGAACTTACTCTGTATCGAGATGGTAAATCTTTTCCCCTTTCTCTATGGTAAGGAATATGTATAATTGTTATACTTGGAAATGATTATTCAGGGGTGGTTTATTATTGCTTAGTATGATTTGACCAACTCTACTACAGTAACCTCAATATTCAAACAGATCCGAAGGGATCCGTGGAAATTGAAGGTCTAACTAGTGTGGAAGTCTCAAATTCTACAAAAGCAAGTAGGTGGTATACAAAGGGTAGGCGGATTAGATCTACTTCATGGACCAATGTCAATGAATCATCCAACAGATCACATTGGTGGGTTATGAATCCGTACTTCAGATCTTGTTTAGATTTTTAAAGTTCTTTGTTTTCGTTTTGTAAAATGATCACCTTGTGGGATGTACTCACATCATCTCTTTAATTGCAGCACTTGAGGAACAGTCTGCCCTGACCAAGCTACGACATGCATTTTGGGTTTGGAACTGAAAAGTATGTGACACCAAGTATTGAAATGACTCAACAGTATCAGATACCAAGTATTGGAATTGCTAATCTTTGACGGTTCTTCATTCTTGATGCCCATTAATTAGACTGTGAGATTCTTTGGTTTGTTTAAATTTTTTATCTAAGTTTCATGTCGTGCGACGGGTGTTAAGACTAGTTAGTTTGTAACTCTTGTGGTTGTAAGAATTATTATTGGTGTAATAAATGAATGGTTGATTGTTATTGTTGAATGAAATGTTTTTAGTTCATATTAATTTTTATTTATTTGATTTCTTGATTATAATTCATATAATTTGAAATGGTGCAACAGGAGAAAAAATAAAAAAAAATACAAAAAAAAAAAGAAAAATAGCCTTAGATAGCGTTTTTTTAAGCGCTATCTAAGCTTGATTTTTATAAAAAAATTGCTTATATAGCATTTAAAAAACGCTACCTAAGATGATTTTTTAAAATAAAAAAAGTGCTTAGATAGCGCTTTTTAAAAGCGCTATCTAAATTTGGGAGCTTAGATAGCGCTTATACAAGCGTTATGCTAACTTGCATAGCGCTAGCTTAGATAGCGCTTATAAGCGCTATCTAAGCTAAAAAAAGCGCTATCTAAGCTCAAATCTGTACTAGTGTCTGCTAAGGACAATTCTCTCCAGGGACCATCTACCCTTTTGTATACCCTAAGGTTTATACAGTTATACCCATACCTTGCCCCCATCTCAAAACATAACACCCTAGCCATGGCAGAAAAAGAGAAAAGCTTCAAAATCTATCCGTAATAAGCAAAATCGAGAAGTGCCTGGAGTTTTTGAAGAAAAAGAAGAATACTTTAACACCAGAGAAGTAAGCTCTGTCACCGGATACAATTTTCCTTGCTTTTGTTCTTTGCCAAGTTCTTAAGGATTCTGAGATAGTAAAGTTTGGAAAGGACATAATCTCCTCCTTTTATACCTCCCCTTTTCCTTACCTGAATTGGAAATGACTGGATAACGGTTGGATAATTGACAAATAATGGGCCGAATTAAACATGCCCACACCAGTTCCCAAGAGGAATGTCCAATCGACAAAATCCTTACCATTAAGTGTGGAAATTACGGCGTCTGGAAGACAGCTCATCAAACCGCCAAAGGTCAAATGTCGAGTAACGATCTACACCTTACGAGTCGAGCTGTAAACTCCGCCTCCATCAAATATCAAAAAATTTATCATAACTTACTACCCGACAATTCGAGCTTGAAAGTTGGGGCCACTGGACGAAATAAAAGTCACTGACCAGGCTTAACGGGCTGGCCCAACGTCCATACAGGCCCAGAGGCCCATCAAGCATAAAAGGCTCATAAAATCATGCCTAAATTACACTGACTCATCGAGCTATATCAGTCGACCAAGCATATGGTTCTACCTTTCTTTATCACAAACTAGTTTCGTCCGACTTACGATATACCCCTTGCATTATCTCTGCCTATTGAGATATTCGTTGTTTTCATCACAATTTAATACTCCCGTACCCTATATCTCATCATCACGGCATATCGTATTAACCGTATACCATCCCTACTAGACATTTGTTCGTTGTTTGAGGTTTAAGTAGCTGAATTTCAATCTATAGTTGGACTAGTACTGATTCGAACGATTCCTACATTATTATTATTATTATTATTATATTATTATTATTATTATTATTATTATTATTATTATTATTATTATTATTATTATTATTATTATTATTATTATTATTATTATTATTATTATTATTATTACTATTACTATTACTATTACTATTATTATTATTATTATTATTATTATTATTATTATTATTATTATTATTATTATTATTATTATTATTATTATGGAATGGATAAAGGTGGGTTATTTTTTCCTCCTTAGCTAAGTAACCATAGTCATTGTTTATTGATATTAGTATATGATTGAATATTCAATTATGATTTGCTGAATAGATACTTTCTGAAAGTGGCACACAACGGGGATTGGAAGTTGATACTTATTTCTTTTAATTTCGTTTGTTAAATTTTTTTACTTTTTTTTTTTTAGTTGCTACGCATGGCATCCTTATCTTCAAATAACTTGTTTCTCGAACAACAATCCATCCTTACATATCTATTCCACAATCTTAGGGCAACTATTTTAGCCTTAATATATTTTTAATCTATTTCTACTACGGAGCGTCTCAAAGGAAAAGCACGAAGGGTGCCCCAGAGAATATGATCGTAAATGACTCATAATTTATTCAACTTATATTTATATGTTAGTTACGTTGGCAAATTTATAAGAGTAACTCTTGTGAAAAATTAGTTTTTTTTTTTTTAAATGTTATAAAAAATTAGTTTTCAGAATAGGTCATCACTCTTATTAATTAGACTTAGTGTTTTAAAACTAGTTTTTTTCTTATGTTACGAAAAAACTAGTTTTTTTTTCAAGATTTTGGCAATTTATAATGACAGAAGGAAATATAATTACAGAAATTGAAATATAAAGTTAAAATTGGAATTTAAATAATAAACTGAAAAGAAATTAAATCGACGGTAAAAAAAATCTGGTTGTGCACGAGCCATCAGTCTCCTCTCCTTAATACTTATTCGTCCCCTCACCGATAGTGATTTTTTCTGCTTTTTACGCGAGTCTCCAATGATATAACGTGCGTAATGGAGACACTTTGCACCTATAGTTTTCGACGAATTGACAGTGTGTCGGTACATACAGTATAACCACGATTCGAATATGTGAGGTGAACAAAAAAGAGATGTAACAATATGCAACAAGAGAGAGAGAGAGAGGAGGTTGATGGAAAACTTTGGTCTAGTAAAATGGTTTGTGATGGTTCCATTTTATAATTATAACTGGTCAAAATGAACCGTAAGAATTAATCACGAAATTAACAGCAATTTAATTTCGTATTGCTCTTGATTCGACTGTTACAAAATAAAAAAGAAGTCAAATTTGATATTAAGTTTGAGTGATTGTTACAATCTGTTCTTGATCATGAGAATAATTTATTCCCGAATCGAAAAAAAATTAGCAAAAGGTGGGATAGCGCGACTAGGCCAATTTCGAGCCAAATTCGTGTCCGGAGGATGCGAATTCACACGAGTTCGGTAGAGCGAATCCCATTTCGGGCCATGATTTGCACTCCCCCTACGTACCCGTGTGCGAGAGAGATCCTCTATGCCACACATTTATAACCCTTACCAAAGTGTAGGAGTATTTAAACTTGCTATCTTTTACATTTTCATTCTATGCGGGATAACCACATTTTTCCACTTTCAAACCACTAAATTTGAGCCTTAATATTTGATTTCAATGTTCTCATGTAGTAGAACACAATTCCACATTCAATTTGATCATTTAAGAAATAACCCTTTTAGAAAAAATTCTCAAATTTCCTTCACACTCAATTATATTTTCCAACAATACCCCACATGAATGAAATCATGAGGAAATGGTGATAAAATTTGGTAGTTGACATCTACATAGGATAGGTAGGGGTTTTCTGTTTGAACCTTCCCTTGTAAAATTTATTTACTCTACTCGATAATCAATAGACGCGATATCCTTGAATTTTTTATTGAATGTTATACCCTAGTTGATGAGCTTACCTCATTTCTTAACATACATGGGAACATATTCTCAAAGAAAGACACGTTTCTAGATTGCATTATAGTATTCTTGTGTATATCTTGAATTTTTTATTTATACACAAGAAATATATAAGCACAACTATTGTGTGAATATCCAATGAATATGCAATCAACAGTTTTAGGTCCATTTTCACCTTTTTATGTGGTGGCACGGCTACCTTCGTAACACACCCTCATACTCGCAAGTAACTGTAACATGGCGCTCTTCCATGCCATAATTCATATGAGATCTTGTTTAGTTTCTTTTGAGATACCTTATTTAACACATAATTTGCGGACAACACGACTTCTTCCCAAATGTTATAAGGTAATTCCGAACTTATCAAATCAACATGGCATTCATCGCTTCCTCTAATTCGATTTTTACATTCCGCAACACCGTTTTGTTGTGGTGTATAAGGTGCCATGATTACATGTTTAATTCTATATTGAGCCCAAATTGGCTCAAATGGAGACTTATATTCCGCACCACAATCACTTCTTAGTACCTTAATTTTCTAGTTTAATTGATTCTCAACTTCATTTTTATGGAGAGTAAACTTCTCTATAGTTTCATCTTTACTTTTGATAAAATACACATAGCAATATTTTATGCTATCATCAACAAAAGTTACAAAGTACTTATTGCCTCCATGTGATTGTGTTGATTTGAAGTCACATATGTCCGTGTGAACTAACTCGAGTGGTTCACTATTTCTTGTTATTGGATGGAATGAAGGCTTTATATATTTTGCTTCTACACAAGTTTCACATCTGTGTTTGCAATCAAATTTCAATTTGGGTATGCAATTCAAGTTAATTAATCTACAAATAGAATCATAATTAACATGTCCTAATCTACCATGCCAAAAATGGGAAGACTCAAGCAAGTAAACAAAAGAATTATTCATTGCATTGATTTTTAGCTTAATAGCATTACATTAGGTTTCACCACCATTACACTTAACTTAAACATCCCATCATTCACATACCCATTTTCCTACAAACATATTCTGTTTAGTAGCATGAGGGGTTCAGATGTGCACAGTTTAAGGATTTGTCACAACAGCAGTGCCTTGAGAACCATTTCCAGTTCGAGTCACAGTCACGGTTTCCTTTCCAATCATATTCTGTTTAGTAGCCATTTATGAAACATAAAACAATTATATCAATCAAATATTTATGTAAAACGTATCCCTTCTCAAGGGAATACGTCTTAAGATTGTTGACAAAATTACAATAAAAGAAGGAAATAAAATTACAGAATTTGAAATATAAAGCTGAAATTGGAATTTAAGCAATAAACTGGAAATTAATTAATTCGACAGTAACAAAATCTGGTTCAGCACGAGCTCTAATGAATCGGTCTTCTTAATAATTATTCGTCCCCTCACAAATAGTGCTAGATGCTGCCTTGGGCGCGAGTCTCCCAGAATTGAACGTGCATAACGGGGGAACTTTGCACCTAAAGTTCCCGACAAATTTGCAGTGTGCCTGTATAGTATTGTTGGGGATGGAATTTTCACTATATGTATATGATTGACATCTTGAGTAGGTCAACATAGCATCTTGAAGCTGGAACAACTTGGGAATAGTTATGCGGTTCCTATTTTTTAGGAGATACTTGTGCACTCAGAGAAGACCAATTCAACCATGATTCTTCACCAACCACCATCAACAGTCATGCCCGAAATCTTCTCCTCAGCAACTCCATCATGCCGAGTTTTTAGGGATTTGATTATTATCTTTTTATTTTACCTTTATTATAAATAGGGGTATGGAGATTATGAAAAACACATGTATTCTCACACATTGACGCTCTTGTAATCTCTCTCCATACTTCCGAGCTTGTAACTCACTGATCATAGTAAAACTTTGGTCGAGGTAGGTCCCAAATCCTCCCGAGGTTTTATGCCGGCGAACAAATTGTTCAAGGGCTTTCCTTGTCAAAATTCCTTTGTTCATTGATTATCACATACACAAATCTATATTCCATTGCACCCAATTATTTTCTTGAAATATTTGGTTATTTACAATCATTTGTCGAAATTTGACCAAAACAATTTGGCGCCGTCTGTGGGAAATTTGGTTTTTTAGATTTGTTTAGAACATCAAAATGGTCAATCCAACTTTCGGTCAGGTAACCTCAGTAACCTCCGCGGCTGGGGGCAGGGCGACTGGGGGGCAGCAAGATGCACCTCGAGAGATGACCGCGTCTGAAATCAATCTTGGTTTCATGACTAATATGGCAACCATGTTGAATGAACTGAATAAGCGAATGGATGCTCAGCAGGATACCAATACTATGATTTTCAATGCAATTGAGAATCTGCGAAAAGGGAATCAAGTTGAGCCTCAAGTTGTAACTCCATTATCACCTTTATTTCCTAGAACTCTTTTTGGTGCAGGTATTGGGGGCAATCTTGGAGACATCCCCATGGCGAGTGCAGTACAGACTGATAGTATAACTGTGATAACTAGTCAAGTTGCCCAACATGGTCACACCTTCCCATTCAGCCAACCTGTGCCAACATCTTGCTATACTTATGCCACTCCGTCTTCAGGACAAACAGGAAGTTTTTATAATGCATTTGATCATTACGCTTCTCAATTTTATGCTAACACTTTTGCGAAAGTCAAGTTGCTAGAGAGTTGCAGCAGATCAAAGAGATGATTAGGAATGTGCACAGAGTTACCTTGCCTTATCATCAAGCTTCTCCAACTTGTTATAATGAGTCTCGCTTTGTTCCGGCAATAGCCAACATGGAGATCCCGAAGAGATTTGCGGCCCCACATGAAGAAGTACGATGGGAGCACGGATCCAAGTAGAGCATGTGTTGCTATACCAAGAATTAATGGACATTATCAGCATTCCTTCTATCTTCAAAGAAGCCTATCTTTGTAGGGGCTTTGGTTCCACCTTGTCTGGACCAGCTTTGAAATGGCTAACCGGCCTATCTCTGAACTCTATATCATCTTATTCTCAATTAGTCAATATGTTTGTGAATCAATTTTCATGTAATAGAGCTTTTGAGAAACTAACTAGTGACCTCTACAGGGTGGTGCAACGACCTGACGAAAGCTTGAAAGACTATTTGAACAGGTTCAACAAAGAGGCAGTGTCTATCCCCAACTTGAACATGTCCACAGCCACCGAGGCATTCAGATTGGGCTTGAAGAAGGGATCACCTTATTATGACGAATTGGTCATGACTCCATGTAAGAGACTTGAAGATGTCAGGACGAGAGCTGTTAAATTCATCAGACTGGAAGAAGATAAGCTCATAGTCCTAAAATAACCACAATGAGGCTGACAAAATAAGAAAAGATGACCGCCTATCTTCAACATGTCAAAATGTTAGCAAAAAAAGTACCTCAAGTTGTATTTCATGTAAGTTGTCATTTTTTCATAAAAGCAAACTCCAAAAACAGGTATGATTTAAATTTTGTCAAGTCATTTATTTATGTTTGTCAAATCTTATGTTATGCTAAAAATTCTTACTAACTTAAGCATCGGAGGGGTGTTAGCTACTCTAACACCCAATCCTAACATGAATTTGTTTTGCAAGGTATACGACTTGAACAAGCGGAGTAGGCTCAACATGTTAACACGACAGTACGGCTCCGACGTGTTGAGACCTAAGATGGATCAGGTTGAACATGTTAACACGCCAGTACGGCTCCGACATGTTTGACCTGAGATAAAGAAGTTCAACATGTTAACACGCCAGTACGGCTCCAACATGTTAAAACTTTAGCTGGAGAGGGATGGAACATGTTGACACGCCAAGACGGCTGATACTTGTTCTATTCCTTCAAATGACTTACCTTGATCAAAGGTACATTTTACTTATGGTTAAAAGATTATACATCTTTTCAAACGAATTAAGGTTTCTACACCTTCGCCCGTGTGCACGATTTCACACTTATTCAAGTTGTGACCATTGGTTGTAACATTAACATGTTACCAATATGAACACCCGAAAAAGATGAAATCATCTTCCAATCAACTAAGGAATGAAGATTAACATCTTCACCGAAAATCAAGTTCAACACACAAAAGTAAGTCATGTCAACACAAACATGACACACACGATCCAAAGTAAACATGTCAAACAAAGACATGCCAAATCATACAAATCAAATATAAAAATTTTGAGGACCAACCCTCATCTAACATACCAAATTTCAAACATCTAAACTAATGTTTCTTAAAGCTTTATCTTGGTATGTTGCCAAGTTGTTACCATCCTGGTTTCCATCAAGGACTTAGAAGCGTCATTCAAGGCATTCGACAACTCTTTGGCGTAATCAACCGCTTCCTTAATATCGATGCGGGGAGTAGCAGTTTTTTTAAAAAAATTTCTTGACTCTCCAAGTTCTCTCCGATTCAAAAAATTTTGGGGGCAATTGTTGGGGATGGAATTTTCACTATATGTATATGATTGACATCTTGAGTAGGTCAACATAGCATCTTGAAGCTGGAACAACTTGGGAGCAGTTATGCGGTTCCTATTTTTTAGGAGATACTTGTGCACTCAGAGAAGACCAATTCAACCATGATTCTTCACCAACCACCATCAACAGTCATGCCCGAAATCTTCTCCTCAGCAACTCCATCATGCCGAGTTTTTAGGGATTTGATTATTATCTTTTTATTTTACCTTTATTATAAATAGGGGTATGGAGATTATGAAAAACACATGTATTCTCACACACTGACGCTCTTGTAATCTCTCTCCATACTTCCGAGCTTGTAACTCACTGATCATAGTAAAACTTTTGTCAAGGTAGGTCCCAAATCCTCCCGAGGTTTTATGCCGGCGAACAAATTGTTCAAGGGCTTTCCTCATCAAAATTCCTTTGTTCGTTGATTATCACATACACAAATCTATATTCCATTGCACCCAATTCTTTTCTTGAAATATTTGGTTATTTACAATCATTTGTCGAAATTTGACCAAAACAAGTATCATCACGATGGAAATATGTGAGGAGGCCAAGAAAGAGACGTAATAATATGCAATAAGAGAGAGAGAGGAGGTTGCTGGAAACTTTGGTGTACTGAAATGGTTTGTGATGGCTCCATTTTATAATCGTAACTGACCAAAATGAACAATCGGAATTAATCACGAAATTAACATCAATTTAATTTCATATTTCTCTTGATTCATTACAAAAAAAAAAAAAGAAAAAAAGAAATCAATTATGATATTAAGTTTGAGTGGCTGTTACAATCTGTTCTTGATCATGGGAATAATTTATTCATGAATCGAAATAAAAAAATAGCAAAAGCTGGGCTAGCGCAAGTATTCCATTTTGGAGCCACATTGGTGTCCGTAGAACACGCATGCACATGAGTTCAGTAGCCCGAAGCCCGTATCTGACCATGATTTGCATCCCCCAATGCACCCGTGAGGGAGAGCCTCTATGCCACACATTCATACCCCTTACCAAAGTGTAAGCGTATTTAAACTTTCTATCTTTTACATTCCCATTTTATGTGGTATAACCACATTTTTCCATTTTCAACCCACTAACTTTGAGCCTTAATATCTCATTCATACATCAATCATTTTGGACAAATAAATATTTGATTTCAGTGTTATCATGTAATAGAACGCAAACCCACATTCAATTTGGTCATTTAACAAATAAACCTTTTAGGAAAAAATATTAAATTTCCTTCGCACCCACTTAAATTTTCCAACAAGTTATATGTGTATTAATATTTAAAAAATATAATATAATATTATATAGAAGACTTAGTTAAATGTGTAATATTTTAAAAATATAATATAATATTTGAAGACGGATTTCTGGAAAATAATGTCCAAGTAACCCCATTTTCAAATAGACTCAATCGTTTCTCTTTCTTTCACTCTCTTAAATGGCTAAACCTACTCACAGTATATAATATGTAACCATCAATAATATAATTTAAATTCCTTTTTAAATCTTAATTTGTTCAAATTACATTTATTCCCCAAATTCTGATATAAAAAGTGAGTATATTTGATAATTTAATTTTTAAATCATCACACTTTACCCCTATCACTTTTCAAACACTACTAGAAAATGACCTTTTACCGACGGAAATTTTCATCGGTAATTGCTCATTTTCGTCGGTATATGGTCATTACCGACGGATTTCGTCCGTCGGATTCCGTCGGTAAAAAGTGGTTGTTAATACTGACGGACCGATTCCGACGGTAATTTCGTCGGATTGTCCGTCGGTAAACCCAAAAATCTGCCGGAAACCGTCCGTCGGCAATGAAGTACGCCGGCCGGTTGCTGGAGCCATCGCCGGAGAGTTACCACGGAAATGTCCGTCAGTAAATAATAATAAAAAAAACTCATTTCCGACGGCTATATCCGTCGGAAATCTTAAACTTTACCAACGTAAATGTCCGTCGGAAATCTAAACCCATTACCGACGGACATTTCCGTCGGTAATGAGCGTTTTTTTTTTATTTACCGACTGAAATTTCCGTCGGTAATCTGTCCAGATTTAAAAAAAAAATCTGTTTTATTTGTAAACCACCTGTAAAAAGCTGGAACCTGTCAAACCCGTTTTAAACAAATCCCAACATACAAAGAAACACAAACAACCAGTTTCGCTTGAAACAACCATCCAAATCAAGCGAAATAGGAAAGGGGTAAGGGAAAGGGAAAAGGGGAAAAGGGGAAAGGAAAAGTGGAAAAGGGGAAAGGGAAACTGTTTCGCTTGAACATCAAATAAAGGGAAACCGTATCCAACAACCAGAAGCGAAACGGGAAAGGGGAAAGGGAAAGGGGAAAGGGTAAAAGGGGAAAGGGAAAAGGGAAAGGGGGAAAGGGAAAAAGGGAAGGGAAAGGGAAACAAAATATGTTTGTTTGATTACATGTCAAATAAAATTAATGTTTAACGACCACGACCACGAGCACTACTGCTGCCGCTACCGCTACTGCCACTTTGCCTAAGGTATTGACCGACTGATGAGGTAGAAGCATTACCGCTATTAGGTTGCTGTGGTTGCAAATTCATGGTGGCCAAGTATTGTTGCATGCGCTGCTCAAAATGGCGACTTCAACTCTGAACGGGGACTACGCCTGTGACACTAATGAGAGAGAGAGAGATAGATAGAGAGAGAGAGAGAGAGAGAGAAAGCGAGTGAGAGAGAGAAATCGAGTGAGAGAGAGAAAGCGATTGAGAGAAGAAAGCGAGTGAGAGAGATTACTTACTGGCGACGGCGAACGGCGAAGGATCGGCGACGGCGTTGTTCAGAGGTAGGGTTCGGCGTTTATAAATTGTTTGCGAATTGTAATTTGAGCTGAAGCGTAAATGGGGAAATTTTCAATTTATAGGGCTTTGTTACCGACGGACGGGGTCCGTCTGTATTACCGGCGGACATAATCCGTCGGTATTACCGACGGAATTTAATCCATTACCGACGGACGAAACGAAAATTTAAAAAAAAAAAAATTCCCGACAAATAAAATTTAATTTTCGTCGATAAATAAATTTTTTCCGTAGGTATTACCGACGGACGATGTCCGTCGGTAAAATTCCGTCGGTAAATGCCCTTTTTCTAGTAGTGAAATCATTTCATTGTTACCCATGGCCAAGTTATGTAGGGGGCAAATTTAGACGATTTCAAAATTAAATTACCACAGTATACACTTTTCAAACTAGGATGTAAAGTGTGTTAGGAAAAATTATATAACATTAATTAATGACATTCTTGAATTTAACGGAATGACAAAATAATAAATGAACCAAAATAATTTGATGGGGCAGGAAATTAGTATAAACCAGAAATGCAGAAATTGAATAAAACCGGACAAATAAAGAAAGTGTACCCTTGTGTTGAACACAATTTACGCAAAAATATATATATATTACCCCTTAGTGGTGATAATGGTTTATAACAATCTTCTCCCAAGATAAAATGATTTTATAGTATTTGATAGAAGAACTTCAAATCAAGAGTTCGGCGAACATAAATGTGTTTGATACTTCAAGACTTTGAAGAACACTCTATGCAACAAGATGCTTCTGTCTTCTAACAGATGCCGTGAGAATTCTGTTGAATTCTGTGACTGAATTTCGAAATCCAATTAAATATCTTACTGAATTTGTTAATTCAGTCAGATATACGAATTTGTGTTTCTGGTGTGAAGTGAATGAATTGAATGTTGATGTGAATAAAATGAAATTCTGCGGTCTAATTGTAGCTTATGAAGAGTTGGGGTGCCTTTTTAAAATAGGCACAAATTGCACTCGGTGGGATTTGCACTGTCGGACCAGATTCTGGTAAAGGATGGAGATCTGCTGGATCAACCAACAGATTGACCCGTCTACTCGAAGGGACGCGGGTCGCCCAGCCTACAAAAGCCTCCAGATCTGGCCAAAGGGCCCAAAGCCTATGGCCAAACCACTGGACCCGCTTAATACTCTTGAGTCCAACCAAATGAACCGATCCATTCCTACCCACTTCAGGACTATACCAAGGTTTTCTTTGTCAAAAGTTCAAAGCTCAGCTCCCGATGAATGACGTGAGGAGCAAAGTGCACCTAAAGCGCTTAATGCGCCTTTGCGGGCTGCACGGGTGTGAGTACGAATGGTGCTTTGCACCATCCTTACACCTTTGATTGATCTAGGTAAAAGGTAGCCCAATGGGCTACTAGGTTGACCTAATAAGGGAACAATTTGATGACTCCTCCTTGTATGGATTCACTTAAATACATTACTTTCCTTCTTAAAACAATGTGATATATGTAATTCATATCCCCTAAACTTTTCATATACCCATTTCATATTGCACACATTAAACATTAATTTCTCATTTACCCAAATTTGTCTTTGAGAAATTAAATATATCAAATTAATCTACTCCAAATGTAGATTACAAATAAGCACTTAATTTACATTTACATAAAATGGAAACTAATGGAATTTTTGGTCAAAATTTGGTCAAACGTTACTTTTTCAAAATCAAAATTCCAACAATCACCCACATAAATGACAAATTAATGCATGCATGAATGTAGACTCATCTGAAAGTTTAGTCGAACCATTATTGCACCAGGATATGTAGCTTCTGGCCTTGAACCTTCGTTAGTAAAATACTATCGGATATACTAGTCATTTAGTAGCTCGATGATTTGAACTAGTGACTGTATAGTTTATACCAAGACATTAGTACTTACACATTAATAGCTATAACACATTTTGTTCTCATGTTTTTTCCATTTCGGCCTTGGACCATTCTTGATTCATAAGTGTTCAATTTAGAAGCGGTCATATTATTTCTCACTTAGATATGTGATCTCCTTTAAAGAGTATCCTGTTACTCCACCACACAGATACATAAATCATTAAAAGTTTTCACAACTTACCCTCACCACTATTGCAGGTAAATACACTTGGATGTTCTAGGAATTAGTGTGAAACAATTCCAAGTGTTTCAACTAAACATCATAACTTAGTTGTCTCATTGAACCAAAATTTTGGGATCTCTAATTTTCAAGGTTGAGTGTCCACTATGATTTCTTTAGTTGTGGCTTTTATAAACCCATTCCTCTTAATAATCAATTGATCTCCTATAATACCCTATGGTAAACGGATCCGTTCGGCTATCTTTTGACTTCACATATTCAACTATGGTAACCCCATTTTGAGATCAATTGTTTACGGTATTATGTCTACGAGTGTCTAGACTTACCATTATAAAACCTTTATGTGTCTTTTCCTATTTCTCATTGTCATCATAATGCATTAGTAAATTAGACACATTCTTATTCAAATAAGGAATATCTTCCAAGATTTTATCAAGCCAAGTAGCTTTTTCTTCAGTTTTGTCTAAAGCTATCAACTCAGGTTCCTTACTGAATTGAGCTATACATGATGTCTTGGAAGACTTCAATTGCACGACTCTTCCAACTATTGTAAACAAATTTTCACTTTGTGAATTTGAAGTTCTCTGTGTCTGATATCTAATAAGCATATTCATTTTTATACTATTGAATATCTCATATATAATAATCCATAATCACGAGTATGTCTTTAAGTATCCTAAGTACTTTTACTATACTTTCTCAGTGATTACATACAATTACTATTTAGACTTCTAGTTTCTCTAGAATGGCCAGTCTATTCGAGTGATCAAATTCTCTTAGCGGTTAGTTTCTTCGATTGGTCAACATCTCTAAATAGTTTGACTTTCTGAGTGTTCAGCATCTCTAAGCGGTCAGACTTTTTGAGTCTACCTCTCTAGGAACTATCTCTCAAGAATCTACCTTTACAAAGTCTATCACTTAATAATCTACCTTTTTTAGACTTTACTTCTCAAGAATCAACTTATTCGTGTGTGTATATAATTATTTTACCATTTAAGAGTCTTATTATGAGTCTATCATTTTTAAGAATCTATGTCTTTAGTTTCTTTATCTCGAGAGTATATATTTCGAGATCCTTTTGTCAAGAATCTGCATTTTCAGACTCAAAGTCCGTCTAATCTTATTTTATTTCTCAAGATTATTTTTCCTTAAAATTTTATCTCTTGAAATTCTAACTCTTTATACTATACCTCTTTAAAGTCTACCTTTTCGAGACCCATCTTTCAATAGTTTATCTTTTCTAAAGATTCAAAATATTTCCTTTTAATGACCAATATGCAACTCAACGCCTCGCATTATGGAGAGAGATCAACCATATCCCAAATAGTGTACTCTATATATTTAACTGTGAACAACTTATTTAACAATTTTTGTTTATTTTTTATCATAGAGAATTAGGATCATAAGACTATCTACTTTTGCCCACACACTGCATCTTGGTCTTTTTCTATTAAGATAAACTATTTACATATTTATAAGTTCTCATATTAGAAATCATATCTTCCTTTTAGTAGCACCGGTGTCAATCCACCACTGATTTTGATTCGATCCCATCATATTTACCTTGGAAACTACCGTTGTAAGGTGCATCTCAGTCACATCTCTAGCAATGTCTTCCACCATGTTCGATTCACGAGATTTCTTTGGCATCCTACATGTCAAAGGCTTGTGGCCTTCACCACCATAATTGAAACAAGTTCATGTGAACCTCTTCTTGGAAACCCCTCCTTGAGGCTTCAAATTAAACGATCTCTTAGTTGTTCTCATAAACTCTATAGCCTTCCTCAATTCTAAGTCGAAGGATAAGCCCTTCAACGTTCATCTCCTTTTGCTTGTGAATTAGATAGTTTTTGAAATCATTCCAAGCGGGAGGCAACTTTTCAATCATAGCCGGCACTTGAAAACTTTCACTTAGCACCATACCGTTGGCATGTATCTCGTTCAAAATCATTTGAAACTCATTCACTTGATACTTCACAGTTTTTGAGTCCACCATCTTAAAATCAAGAAAATGAGCAACAATAAACTTCTTTGTTCCTGCATCCTCAATTTTATACTTGTGGTGTAAGGACTCCAACAATTCCTTAGCATTCTTCTTATCTCTAAACACATTGAATAGAGCATCATACAGTCCATTAAAAACATAGTTCTTGCAAAGGAATTCCCCATGTTTCCAAGCTTAAACTGCAGTCAAGGTTGTTTCCGTCTCGTTTTCGGCCACATTTGGCATATCTACTTCCAGATACTTAGCCAAATTTAGAGTGGTCAATTAGAAAAGCATCTTTTGCTGCCACCTCTTGAAGTCGCGGCCAACAAACTTTTTTGGCTTTTCAGCATGAGGGGTTGAGATGTGCACAGTTTGAGGATTTGTCACAACAACAGTGCCTTTTGAACCATTTCCAGTTCGAGTCACAGTCACAGTTTCCTTTCCAATCATATTCTGTTTAGTAGCCATTTATGAAACATAAAACAATTATATCAGTCAAATATTTATGTAAAACAAATCTCTTCTCAAGGGAATAAGTCTTAAGATTTTTGACAAAATTACAATAAAAGAAGGAAATAAAATTACAGAATTTAAAATATAAAGCTGAAATTGGAATTTAAGCAATAAACTGGAAATTAATTTATTCGACAGTAACAAAATCTGGTTGTGCACGAGCTCTAATGAATCGGTCTTCTTATTAATTATTCGTCCCCTCACAAATAGTGCTAGATGCTGCCTTGGGCGCGAGTCTCCCAGAATTGAACGTGCATACTGGGGGAACTTGCACCTAAAGTTCCCGACAAATTTGCAGTGTGCCTGTATAGTATCATCACGATGGAAATATGTGAGGAGGCTAAGAAAGAGACGTAATAATATGCAACAAGAGAGAGAGAGAGAGAGAGGAGGTTGCTGGAAACTTTGGTGTACTGAAATGATCGTAACTGACCAAAATGATCAATTTGAATTAATCACGAAATTAACATCAATTTAATTTCATATTTCTCTTGATTCGACTGTTACAAAAAAAAAAGAAAAAGAAATCAATTCTGATATTAAGTTTGAGTGGATGTTACAATCTGTTCTTGATCATGGGAATAATTTATTCATGAATCGAAATAAAAAAAAATAGCAAAAGATGGGCTAGCGCGAGTAGGCCATTTTGGAGCCACATTGGTGTCCGTAGAACACGCATGCACATGAGTTCAGTAGCCCGAAGCCCGTTTCTGATCATGATTTGCATCCTCCAATGCACCCGTGAGCGAGAGCCTCTATGCCACACATTCATACCCCTTACCAAAGTGTAATGGTATTTAAACTTTCTATCTTTTACATTCCCATTTTATGTGGTATAACCACATTTTCCCATTTTCAACCCACTAACTTTGAGCCTTAATATCTCATTCATACATCAACCATTTTGGACAAATAAATATTTGATTTCAGTTTTATCATGTAATAGAACACAAACCCACATTCATTTTGGTCATTTAACAAATAAACCTTTTAGGAAAAATTATTAAATTTCCTTCACACCCACTTAAATTTTCCAACAAGTTATATGCGAACTAATATTTAAAAAATATAATATAATATTATATAGAAGACATAGTTAAATGTGTAATATTTAAAAAATATAATATAATATTAGAAGACGGATTTGTGGAAAATAATGTCCAAGTATCCCCATTTTCAAATAGACTCAATCGTTTCTCTTTCTTTCACTCTCTTAAATGGCTAAACCTATTCACAATATATAATTTGTAACCATCAATAATATAATTTAAATTCGTCTTTAAATCTTAATTTGGTCAAATTACATTTATTTCCCAAATTCTGATATAAAAAGTGAGTATATTTGATAATTTAATTTTTAAATCATCACACTTTACCCCTATCACTTTTCAAATCATTTCATTGTTACCCATGGCCAAGTTATCTAGGGGGCAAAGTTAGACGATTTCAAAATTAAATTACCCACAGTATACACTTTTCAAACTAGGATGTAAAGTGTGTTAGGAAAAATTTATATAACATTAATTAAAGACTTTCTTGAATTTAACGGAATGACAAAATAATAAATGAACCAAAATAATTTGATGGGCAGGAAATTAGTATAAACCAGAAATGCAGAAATTGAATCAAATCGGACAAATAAAGAAAGTGTTCCCTTGTGTTGAACACAATTTAAGCAAATATATATATATATATATATATATATATATATATATATATATATATATATATATATATATATATATATATATATATATATATATATATATATATATTAACCCTTAGTGGTGCTAATGGTTTGTAACAATCTTCTCCCAAGATAAAATGATTTTATAGTATTTGATAGAAGAACTACAAATCAAAGAGTTCGGCGAATATAACTGTGTTTGATACTTCTAGACGCTGAAGAACACTCTATGCAACAAGATGCTTCTGTCTTCTAACAGATGCCGTGAGAATTCTGCTGAATTCTGTGACTGAATTTCGAAATCCAATTAAATATCTTACTGAATTTGTTAATTCAGTCAGATATATGAATTTGTGTTTCCAGTGTGAAGTGAATGAATTGAATGTTGATGTGAATAAAATGAAATTTTGCGGTCTAATTGTAGCTTATGAAGAGTTGGGGTGCCTTTAAAAAATAGGCACAAATTGCACTCGGTGGGATTTGCACTGTCGGACCAGATTTTAGTAAAGGATGGAGATCTGCTGGATCAACCAACAGACTGGCCCGTCTACTCGAAGGGACGCGGGTCGCCCAGCCCACAGAAGCCTCCAGATTCGGCCAGAGGGCCCAAAGCCTATGCCGAAACCACTGGACCGGCTCAACACTCTTGAGTCCAACCAAATGAACCGATCCAGTCCTACCCACTTCAGGACTATACCAAGGTTGACTTTGTCAAAAGTTCAAAGCTCAGCTCCCGATGAATGATGTGAGGAGCAAAGTGCACCTCAAAAGCGCTCAATGCGCCTTTGCGGGCTGCGCGGGTGTGAGTACGAATGGTGCTTTGCACCATCCTTACACCTTTGATTGATCTAGGTAAAAGGTAGCCCAATGGGCTACTAGGTTGACCCAATAAGGGAACAATTTGATGACTCCTCCTTGTATGGATTCACTTAAATATATTACTTTCCTTCGTAAAACAATGTGATATATGTAATTCATATCCCCTAAACTTTTCATATACCCATTTCATATTGCACACATTAAACATTAATTTCTCATTTACCCAAATTTGTCTTTGTGAAATTAAATATATCAAATTAATCTACTCCAAATGTAGATTACAAATATGCACTTAATTTACATTTACATAAAATGGAAACTAATGGAATTTTTGGTCAAAATTTGGTCAAACGTTACTTTTTCAAAATCAAAATTCCAACAATCACCCACATAAATGACAAATTAATGCATGCATGAATGTAGACTCGTCTGAAAGTTTAGTCGAACCATTATTGCACCAGGATATGTAGCTTCTGGCCTAGAACCTTCGTTAGTAAAATACTATCTAATATACTAGTCATTTAGTAGCTCGATGATTTGAACTAGTGACTGTATAGTTTATACCAAGACATTAGTACTTACACATTAATAGCTATAACACATTTTGTTCTCAAGCTTTTTCTATTTCGGCCTTGGACCATTCTTGATTCATAAGTGTTCAATTTAGAAGCGGTCATATTATTTCCCACTTAGTTATGTGATCTCCTTTAAAGAGTATCCTGCTACTCCACCACACAGGTACATAAATCATTAAAAGTTTTCACAACTTACCCTCGAAACTATTGCAGGTAAATTCACTTGGATGTTCTAGGAATTACTGTGAAACAGTTCCAAGTGTTTCAACTAAACATCATAACTTAGTTGTCTCATTAAACCAAAATTTTGGGATCTCTTATTTTCAAGGTTGAGTGTCCACTATGAGTTGTTTAGTTGTGGCTTTTGTAAACCCATTCCTCTTAATAATCAATTGATCTCCTATAATACCCTATGGTATATGGATCTGTTCGGCTATCTTTTGACTTCACATATTAAACTATGGTAACCCCATTTTGAGATCAATTGTTTACGGTATTATGTCTACGAGTGTCTAGACTTACCATTATACAACCTTTATGTGTCTTTTCCTATTTCTCATTGTCATCATAATGCATTAGTAAATTAGACACATTCTTATTCAAACAAGGAATATCTTCCAAGATTTTATCAAACCAATTAGCTTTTTCTTCAGCTTTGTCTAAAGTTATCAACTCAGGTTTCTTACTGAATAGAGCTATACATGATGTCTTGGAAGACTTCAATTGTACGACTCTTCCAACTATTGTAAACAAATTTTCACTTTGTGAATTTGAAGTTCTTTGTGTCTGATATCTAATAAGCATATTCATTTTTATACTATTGGATATCTCATATATAATAATCCATAATCACGAGTATGTCTTTAAGTACCCTAAGTACTTTGACTATACTTTCTCAGTGATTAAATACAATTACTATTTAGACTTCTAGTTTCTCTAGAATGGCCAGTCTATTCGAGTGATCAAATTCTCTTAGCGGTTAGTTTCTTCGATTGGTCAGCATCTCTAAATAGTTTGACTTTTTGAGTGTTCAGCATCTCTAAGCGGTCATAATTTTCGAGTCTACCTCTCTAGGAACTATCTCTCAAGAATCTACCTTTACAAAGTCTACCCCTCAATAATCTACCTTTACAAAGTCTACCACTTAACAATCTACCTTTTTTAGACTTTACTTCTCAAGAATCAACTTATTCGTGTGTCTATATAATTATTTTACCATTTAAGAGTCTTATTATGAGTCTACCATTTTTAAGAATCTATGTCTTTTGTTTCTTTATCTCGAGAGTATATATTTCGAGATCCTTTTGTCAAGAATCTGCATTTTCAGACTCAAATTCCGTCTAATCTTATTTTATTTCTCAAGATTATTTTTCCTTAAAATTTTATCTCTTGAAATTCTAATTCTTTATACTATACCTCTTTAAAGTCTACCTTTTCGGGACCCATATTTCAATAGTTTATCTTTTCTAAAGATTCAAAATATTTCCTTCTAATGACCAATATGCAACTCAACGCTTCGCATTATGGAGAGAGATCAACCATATCCCAAATAGTGTACTCTATATATTTAATTGTGAACAACTTATTTAACAATTTTTTTTTTATTTTTTATCATAGAAAATTAGGATCAAAAGACTATCAACTTTCGTCCACACACTGCATCTTGGTCTTTTTCTATTAAGATAAACTATTTACATATTTATAAGTTCTCATATTAGAAATCATATCTTTCCTTTTAGTAGCACCGGTGTCAATCCACCACTGATTTTGATTTGATCCCATCATATTTACTTCGGAAACTACCGCTGTAAGGTGCATCTCAGTCACATCTCTAGCAATGTCTTCCACCATGTTCGATTCACGAGCTTTCTTTGGCATCCTACATGTCGAAGGCTTGTGGCCTTCACCACCACAATTGAAACAAGTTCATGTGAACCTCTTCTTGGAAACCCCTCCTTGAGGCTTCAAATTGAACGATCTCTTAGTTGTTCCAACTTTGGCTTTACCCTTGCCTTTTCCTTTGGAGCTTTGGCCATGCTCCACCACATTGTCTTTGGCCACACTTGGGGTAAACCTTTTCTCGGAAACTCTATTGCCTTCCTCAATTCTAAGTCGAAGGATAAGCCCTTCAACGTTCATCTCCTTTTGCTTGTGAATTAGATAGTTTTTGAAATCATTCCAAGCGGGAGGCAATTTTTCAATCATAGCCGGCACTTGAAAACTTTCACTTAGCACCATACCGTTGGCATGTATCTCGTGCAAAATCATTTGAAACTCATTCACTTGATACTTCACAGTTTTTGAGTCCACCATCTTAAAATCAAGAAAATGAGCAACAATAAACTTCTTTGTTCCTGCATCCTCAATTTTATACTTGTGGTCTAAGGATTCCAACAATTCCTTAGCATTCTTCTTATCTCTAAACACATTGAATAGAGCATCATACAGTCCATTAAGAACATAGTTCTTGCAAAGGAATTCCCCATGTTTCCAAGCTTGAACCGCAGTCAAGGTTGTTTCCATCTCGTTTTCGGCCACATTTGGCATATCTACTTCCAGATACTTAGCCAAATTTAGAGTGGTCAATTAGAAAATCATCTTTTGCTGCCACCTCTTGAAGTCTTGGCCAACAAAATTTTCTGGATTTTCAGCATGAGGGGCTGAGATGTGCACTGTTTGAGGATTTGTCACAACAGCAGTGCCTTGAGAACCATTTCTAGTTCGAGTCACAGTCACGGTTTCCTTTCCAATCATATTCTGTTTAGTAGTCATTTATGAAACATAAAACAATTATATCAGTCAAATATTTATGTAAAACGTATCCCTTCTCAAGGGAATAAGTCTTAAGATTGTTGACAAAATTACAATAAAAGACATAAATAAAATTACAGAATTTGAAATATAAAGCTGAAATTGGAATTTAAGCAATAAACTGGAAATTAATTAATTCGACAGTAACAAAATCTGGTTGTGCACGAGATCTAATGAATCCGTCTTCTTAATAATTATTCGTCCCCTCACAAATAGTGCTAGATGCTGCCTTGGGCGCGAGTCTCCCAGAATTGAACGTGCATACCGGGGGAACTTTGCACCTAAAGTTCCCGACAAATTTGCAGTGTGCCTGTATAGTATCATCACGATGGAAATATGTGAGGAGGCCAAGAAAGAGACGTAATAATATGCAACAAGAGAGAGAGAGGAGGTTGCTGGAAACTTTGGTGTACTGAAATGGTTTGTGATGGCTCCATTTTATAATCGTAACTGACCAAAATGAACAATCGGAATTAATCACAAAATTAACATCAATTTAATTTCATATTTCTCTTGATTCGACTGTTACAAAAAAAAAAAAAGAAATCAATTATGTTATTAAGTTTGAGTGGTTGTTACAATCTGTTCTTGATCATCTGAATAATTTATTCATGAATCGAAATAAAAAATAGCAAAAGCTGGGCTAGCGCGAGTAGGCCATTTTGGAGCCACATTGGTGTCCATAAAACACGCATGCACATGAGTTCAGTAGCCCGAAGCCCATTTCTGACCATGTTTTGCATCCCCCAATGCACCCATGAGCGAGAGGCTCTATGCCACACATTCATAAGTCTAGTCTCCATCATGGGACACCAATGTATAAACACTCAAGTAAACCACACAACCATAAATCAACCTACCTAGGCCATAGACCTTATCCAGACTAAGAGCTAACCAAAGCTCCGATACTTTGAAGTATAAACCAACCCGGAACCTTAGCTCGTGTCCCAAGCTGGAGAGTCACCTTATTAGAATAATCAACTAATTTAAAAACTTTTGATACTTTGAAGTATAAACCAAACTTTCAAAGTTAAGATAAAACATCATCTCTTCTCCAATTGGAGTTATTTTTACAAAACAAACTTTTATAAATACAACAACCTGATTTAAATACATCATACACACGCGGAAACATTTTACAAATTGAGTACTTTCAAAAGTTACTCTCAACTAACTGACTCTACACATATCCTGACAAACCCAAAAGAAAACTTCGCAAACTCCTTCCCGGTCTCACTGGTTCGACCACCTATCTCAGCACAAACTAAAACAGTAAAGGGAGAAGGGGTGGGAATAAATCTCAATAAGTTATTATGATGCAACAAGATTCCATATAAGATGCAACATATAACAAGGTTGCCCACATTACAATATCAAAGAGGTAAACAACTTACGTTACCTTAGTTTACTTTTCCCGTCTGAACAATATGTCGTACAACGTTGGGAGATAAAACTCGACTCATTTGTAAACTGCTTAGGCATATTCACATCTTATAAGACCCATTTTTCAGGGAACCATATAAGATACTAGCAACTCTGTAAGGCTTTTGGCTCAATACAGATGCTATAACCCCAATCTGTGGCCACAGAAGGGGACAATCACATGTATAACATAATCCGATCACATTAGGTCACAATTTCCATAATTGATCGTATTCCGTTATACCCCTAAACATCAGCTGATTAACACAAGTCCAAGCACATAATAGTTACTTGAAAATAAATCCACCAAAGGTATGACAAAATATAAACATGGCATTAGTACTCTTGTTTAAACCATCACAATAGTGCAACTTATAATCTCAAACACTATTGAACACAAACTATGAATATGTACTAAACATGGGCACAATGTATCACAAGCTAGCCCTACATATTCACAAACAACATTGAGTACCCTATACAAAAGGTTCAAGATTGATTACCAAGTTTTGATCAACTTTGGTAAAATTCCCATAATGCCTTTCAATCATTTCATACATTATTTAATAACTTCTCCTTATCATTTTAGGAAAATTAAACACCTAGACAACTCATATATTGTTCTAGGATTATAGTATACAAGTGGTTAGGCCTTGATAGTTTCAAAACTGATTCTGCAAATCAAGGCTAAAGTTGTCGCACGATATGCTGATATCCAGTTGTTTAACAAGTTCTAGCGCCGGAACCAAGTTCAAGCGCCAGAACCAAGTTCAAGAGTTAAACCCATTTCACAAGTTCCAAGCGCTGGTTTCATTTTCCATTAGCATTAACAATTCTTTAGCGCTAGTCATTTTGTTTAGCGCTATTCATTTTAAATACCACGCGCTAGCTCCTAATTTGATTAAAGCGCCGAACAATTGTTTAATCCCATCTTTCACATTAATATAACTTAAGAGCCATTTACAATTCTTTCATACTTAGGGCTAACTATCCGCTAACAATTCTATCACCCTTTATTTTTTTCTCAAAGGAATTGTGATTTCATGCGATACTTGTCGCACGACAATGGCTACTTCTGTTGCACGACTTAAGAATAAAGGGAACGACTCGTCTCAAAAGCCAAACCTAACTATTCTCCAAAGGGGAACGAGTGAATCTGATCCACTGAAAATGGGGACGACTCCTCCCACATGGGACGACTCGTGACATGGCTTAAACTGTCGTACGACCAAGGCTAATTGTGTCGCACTACCAACAGAGACACCTCTGGTGATTTTCTACAGCAAACAAGTTTTGGGACTTTACCCATTTAAACCATTCCATGCCATGTCATAACCAAGGAAAAGGGTACCAAAATGCCATATAACCAAACTTTACCTCAACAAAGGCCATTTTGGACCATACCCCTATACCAATATACTTCTATACCAACCAAAACCCAACTTCCATCATTTTCAACCAAATAAAATGGTCCAAAAACTCATGTAACCATTTTACAATAATCATTTCATCATAAACATCATATGAACATAATTATAAGAAGGAGCATAATAACTTACCCAAAAATATGTCGAAATAAAAAGATAATTTGATCGGCTCTAAATGTTCTACTCGCCTCCCTGATCGTTTTGACGCAGTCGGATAAAAAAACAGAGCAACAGTTGATTTTTAAGAATTTTTGAAAGATAATGAAATGATAATGTTTTAAAACAAAAAGGGACGGAGGAATTATTTCTTTCTCTCCACTTTCTGGAATGCTGTGGAAGGAAGAAGGAGTAAGGATATATATAACCTAATGTTACACTCTAGCCCCTCCAGGATTCAAGCTATTTCATTTAACTACCTTAAGCTTTAACTTTACACTTAAGCCCCTCAACCTTTATAAAGCTTTTTATTTAAATTTCAACAATTAAAGTTTCACTACAAAATTCTTATTTATTCCATTTAGACATTAAATAATTAAAATTAATTTATTACCATACTTAAAATATCACACAAATTATTAAAATGCTAAAACTAACACATACAAATACCAATTATTATGAAATGCATAAAATAAAATGCTACGCATCCCAACCCCACGTGCTCCACACGTGACCAAAATGGTGCCTAGGTTTAGGGTCGTGACACTCACTCCCCCTTAAAGAAATTCGCCCCGAATTTGCTTATCCAATCCATCAACAACTGTGGTTATACTACGCCTTGTATTTCTACTTTTGTTTCCCATAAAGCCCTTTCAATAACAAGTTTTTATTCATAGAACTTTTAAAAGATATATCAATTTCGCCCTCAAGATTTAATCAGTATCATCACCACTTGTTTTACTGAATATCATTTATGAGGATAATCCTTTTTTTTTTCTAAGCTATAAGCAATCTATTTCGGATCAGATTTACACCTTCATTTGTTCAGAATTACTATTTTGTTGCTTCCTCAAATTCATCTCAACTTACTATTAATTATATTTTGGCCCATAGAGTACCTCGTAGGAAGTCATCTCGATACCTGACTGGTCACTATCATTATACGTAACTCTCTACTAATGATAAGTGCACATCCTAACTACCTTTGAAATCAATGGCACTTGCCCATATCATATCCTCAAGAATTGTATCAATCTTTAAATTTTCACCAAACTAAAGTGACCAATTTTGCACCAACTATCAATCGTGTATTAACATATTCTAAAACTCATTCAAAATGATATCAATCAATGATCCATTTGATACTATACTCACAAATATTCCATAAAATCAGAATATCTTTGCACATAAGGAATATAACTAAGTCAATGAGTATCTCATTAAAACATATACAAATTGAACAAACTAGGTTAATCAATCCATTATAAACAAAACAACATGGCCTTGTTACTCACAAGGTAACTCAATCACAAAATCAATCGTGATAATACTCTCGAGTTCAATCTGGAACTCTAAAGATTCTAATAAATCTTCTAACGTCATATTCTATTTCCATATTCGTGATCGAACCACCTTATGTCTCGACTCACATGAACCGAGTCATTTCAAATCTCTCGTCCGCTATCCACATAACACAAACATCAAATAACTTTCCATGAAATAATAAATATGGACATACCAATAAGACTCTGATACCATAAACGGAATATTAATTGATCATATTTCACATTTTGATGTTCTAGTTATGTTCGGGTCCATTGACAGAACAAAATTTGAAACAATAGTTGACGCTAATAATAGAGTCGTCCAACTCAAACACCATAACCGAGGTCACTACGACCGCCACGTAAATAGCCCCATTGAACCATTTCGTATAACAAATCTCATTAATTTGAGAGCAAAAACATATTAAGCATGCTTTCAAATATCATAACAATATTAACCGAGCAAATTCAAAGTCAAAGCAAGTACCAAATTAGACCGAACAATAAATATAAGTGTCAATAAAATGGGGTACAACGATAATATGGGTATAAAAAGAATGATTAAAATGACACGGAATCAATACTGCGTAGTCTACTTACCCCATGACCATCAAATTATTTCTCGGATCAAAACTCCATTCCAATTAATCAGTGCAATGGAACTAGGTTGTCCCTCTACTTGCTTCTGTACGATCTAAGTCTTCAAATATTCTATAGATGTATACAGAGAGAAACTAAAAATATTTATACCCAAGAATATTTATACTCCAAGCTCTTAAGGATTGTGGCACATCAAACTAAGCTCCATTCAAATGGTTCACCCATTACTGCATGTAAATATAATTGCAGTCAATTGTAGGTCATGCCATCAAGAGTCAACTTCCCTGAAGCCTACGTAATAACCTTAATGTTTTGCATCAATATACAACCCAAGGATATTGGTATAACGATGAAACTATTAATTCTACTAGATAATAATAATACTGGCCAATTCCATTATATAATGATAAACCTAGTAATATCCCACTAGGTAATGCTAATACTAAAATTGTTTGCAACCCACATTTCAATTCTTAAAATGAGCTTCCTATTTTTCAACCCAAAAAGTGTAACAACAACTCATAATACTTATACTTAATTGAATTCTCTATATAAGAAGTCACAATCCCATAATACTATCGTTATTCTCGATAAATAGTACTTAAACATCCATTAAAACAATAGGCTTGGTGAATCATCCCCAATCCAGTAATTTCTCAAGTTGAATATTCATTACTTTATTTAATTGGTGCCATCCATTCACTTCTTTAGGTATTGGTATTGTACTTAGTAACAACTCAACATAAACCCCAAGTTTTCGATCAAATACCATGATTTCCTAATAAGAAATTATAACTGAAAACTTACATGAATCAATCATCCTCAAATTGCTATTAGACATTAACAAAGTAAACCGACTTACCTCTTGATAACCATCAACAAACTCATAATCCGTATAACATCAATACTTTCCCAAGCATAACACCATTGTCTCACAGGAGTCACACAAATAAGTCTAACATATAGGTTATAATCATTCGAAAATATATTATATTTCTAGGTTAAAATGATTTATCCTCTAATAAGAAGACACAATTAATGATATTCCCAAACAATCTCTCAAAATTCAGGATAATTCTAAGATGCTGCATATACTTGACTTTTGTCTAATAATATATCAAAATCTTATCAATAAATGTCACCATAGAAAACTAACTCATTTATTGAAGTCATATGGTTCACAAATCCATAAATACAACCAAAACAATTTACCACTCAAATGGGAATAACCACAAATCATAAGGTCCATGCTAGATATGAAGAGTTGTCTCAAGTATTCCCTCAAATCAATTATTCAATGATATCCTGATTTCAAGTCAATTCTTGAGTATCCTATTGGTTTCAGATGTCAACCATACAAATCATCAACAAGTGGTAACGAGTATTTATTCTTCACAGTTACCTATTTGTGGTCTCTATAATCTATACATAACCACAAAGTACCATCTTTTCTAAGAACGGTTCCAAATTATCTTTAGAAAGATTCGCTAAGTTTATTAACTCCTTTATCCAAAAATTTCCCATGTTGAATTATCAACTCCATTAACCCAACTGGTATCCTCAATATAGTACTTCGAATATCAAGATAGTACCTTATATCAACTCAAAGCCCCAATATCATGGCATGATACTTAGTGAAAACCCATTTTAAGACTCACAAATATGAAAATTATTCTCTAGTTTTACTGTAAACATACTCTGGTTAACATCACATGCATAATACCCAACACAACCTTATGATAATAAATTTTTCAGTCTTCCAATTCAGAATTAACAAGAATGTTCCACAAATATGTTAGTGCTTATATTTCAAAATCAAACACAATCGACTTAGAAAATGATATCACATTTTAATGAAAATCCATATATGCTTCATTCATATAAATCTAATACATGCTAAGTGTCACAACAGTGTCCCACATGGGATACACCAGACAGTCAACTTATAGAATAAAATCACTAACAAGAATATCTAATTTTTTATATATATATATATATATATCAGTAACACGAATACATCTCTTATCAGACAATATACTTATAGCACATAAGGCAAATATAAGTCTATTCTATAAGAACTCGTACTCGAGATATTTATAAACTTATAATCCCACTTAGACTATCACTTTCAATACTAGTCTCATAAGTCTAGTCTCCATCATGGGACACCAATGTATAAACACTCACGTAAATCACACAACCATAAATCAACCTACCTAGGCCATAGACCTTATCCAGACTAAGAGCTAACCAAAGCTCTGATACCAACTGTGGCGATCCCAACCCAAAATCTTAGCTCGTGTCCCAAGCTGGAGAGTCACCTTACTAGAATAATCTCCTAATTTAAAAACTTTTGATTCTTTGAAGTATAAACCAAACTTTCAAAGTTAAGATAAAACATCATCTCTTCTCCAATTGGAGTTATTTTTAAGAATAAAGGGAACGACTCGTCTCGAAAGCCAAACCTAACTATTCTCCAAAGGGGAACGAGTGAATCTGATCCACTGAAAATGGGGATGACTCGTCCCGCATGGGACGACTCGTGACATGGCTTAAACTGTCGTACGACCAAGGCTAATTGTGTCACACTACCGACAGAGACACCTCTGGTGATTTTCTACAGCAAACAAGTTTTGGGACTTTACCCATTTAAACCATTCCATACACTGTCATAACCAAGGAAAAGGGTACCAAAATGCCATATAAACAAACTTTACCTCAACAAAGGACATTTTGGACCATACCCCTATACCAATATACTTCTATACCAACCAAAACCTAACTTCCATCATTTTCAACCAAATAAAATGGTCCAAAAACTCATGTAACCATTTTACAATAATCATTTCATCATAAACATCATATGAACATAATTATAAGAAGGAGCATAATAACTTACCCAAAAATATGTCGAAATAAAAAGATGAATTGATCGGCTCTAAATGTTCTACTCGCCTCCCTGATCGCTTTGGCCCAGTCGGATAAAAAAACAGAGCAACGGTTGATTTTTAAGAATTTTTGAAAGATAATGAAATGATAATGTTTTAAAACAAAAAGAGACGGAGGAATTATTTCTTTCTCTCAACTTTTTTGAATGTCGTGGAAGGAAGAAGGAGTAAGGATATATATAACCCAATGTTACACTCTAGCCCCTCCAGGATTCAAGCTATTTCATTTAACTACCTTAAGCTTTAACTTTACACTTAAGCCCCTCAACCTTTATAAAACTTTTTATTTAAATTTCAACAATTAAAGTATCACTACAAAATTCTTATTTATTCCATTTAGACATTAAATAATTAAAATTAATTTATTACCATACTTAGAATATCACACAAATTATTAAAATGATAAAACTAACACATAAAAATATCAATTATTATGAAATGCGTAAAATAAAATGCTACGCATCCCAACCCCACGTGCTCCACACGTGACCAAAATGGTGCCTAGGTTTATGGTCGTGACAAAATTAGCAACCCTTGGTAGGTTTATCACAATGTCAACAACGAAGTCACTACCATTTTTAAAATTCCTCAAGAACATCTTGCATAAGTTGGACTGCTCTGGTCGTCTCCTCAACTGGTCTATCTACCTCACGGAGTTCGATATTAGATACCAGCCGAGGAAGATACTCCTAACACAACCTCTGATTGACTTCATGGTCGAAACTGCCTTCACATATGAGCATGACCCCATCTCCCGTATGTTTAAAAAACCTCCGAGAGAAGAGTTGACCATCGAGCTACCACCTAATTGATGGGTCTTTTACATAGATGGGTCAGCCACCAAGGATAGAAGTAGAGCAGGAATAATACTAGCAAGTCCTAATGATGCGCATACCATCCAGGACATAATCAGATTCAAGTTCCCTACATCAAACAATTAGGCTGAGTATAAAGCCTAGAGCTTGCTTTCTTGTTTGGGGCAACAAAGTTGGCTGCCTTCTGTGACTCCCAACCCGTAGTCAAGAAAATAAAAGGGGAGTACAACACATAACATCCCCTCCTGAAAAATACAAGGATCTCGTTCTAGACATAGTGAAGAAGCTCGAGTTTTTTGAGACAAGACAAATAGATTGAGGAGATAACCAAGTAGCAGATGTCTTGTCAAAACTCGCCAACATTGACATGTCCGACCCGGACACTAACCCCCTCATCATTTTCGTCAATGAACCGGCCTATGAATGACTGCAAGTAATGCTCATAAACGGGGAGGAGAAGTATTGGATAGATGAGTATGTGAACTTCATTGAGAGGGACCAACTGCTAAATGACGAGATACGGGCAAGGGTCATCAAGAAGAAATCAGTAAGGTTCACACTATGGAACAAGGTCTTACACAAAAGGTCATTCATGAAACCCCTCCTCAGATGTATCCACCCTAAGGAAACAAAGAACCTCTTGACTGAAGTCCACAATGGCATATGTGGTGGTCACCCAGGGAGCAGCTGTAAGTATCCCAATCTGGATTACCCTCTTCTGAGCACTCGGGAAATACCGCAGACTCACTCAAACGCAGTCTCGAACACCCGGAACCCTCAAAAAACCCTCAAAATCCTTCAAAAACCCTCCAGGCCCAAAAAACAACCAACCAAACCAGGGGGGCCTTTCTGGGACAAAAAAACACAAAAGGACTTTTTGAGAATTATGCAAAAATTGGAAAAGCATAGAAGGTCCGTACGGACCTCTTTGCATGCTAAAAGGTCCGTACGGACCTCTTTGCTACCAAACCTCATAATTACTGAATCCCCTTAAAGTCCACATTATTCCCCTAAATTTGGGAAAACTAAAATCTTGGATTACCTAGGAGGTCCGTACGGACCTTATTGCAAATTTTCCTACACTATAAATAGAGGGCTCCCCATCCCTCATTTCACACACAATCCTCTTCTCCTCTCTCCCTTAGCCCTCTGGCTGCCCCTCTATGTCCTTCCGAGGCACTCCCGACCCCTTTCGGTTCTTTTCGAGGCCTTCCGAGCTCCCTTGTGGTGCTCCGAAGCCCTTTCGAGCGCTCCCGAGATGCTCCCGTGCTGCCTCGAGGCACTCTCGAGGTACTCTAAGGCCCCTTGTGGTACTCCGAGGCCTTGCCTGGTCTTTCCCGAGGCGTCCCGACCCTTTCCGACCCAAACCGGCAATTCGGACGCACGCCGAACCTCTGCCCGAATCCAGCCAACGATCCCAATGCACGCCGAACCTCTACCCAAATCCTGCCAACGATACATGCGATCCCAACGCACGCCGAAACTCTGCCCGAGTGCACACCTGACAATCTCGAGGCACACCGAAGCTCTGTCCGCAGACAACCGGCACATCCCGAAGCATTCCCGGTCCGTCCTGGAACACTATTCCATCCTCAAACACTATTCCCCAGCGGAAGACAGACACGAACCAACATTGGTAAGGCTTCCTTCCCACACTATTTCAATACATTTCAATACGTAGTGTACAATGTAGACATTCGACACAGCATGCATTTTTAAAAGCACACACACACACACACAACATTTAAAGAAAAAAGGGGTACCGAAAGACTCGTTTTTACGAGGCGACTCTGGTGACCTCTATTATTCTAATATTCTCTTCCCGAGGAGTAACCTGACCTCCGAACTCAAAAATCTCATCACACAAAAAACAGTTTAGTTTTTAAACTGATGCATTTTCTCAATGTTTTGGGCTTAATCAAAATGGTGTGGCGACTCTACAAGCAAAAACACAGCGAGACACCTCCACCAACACAACGCAAAACGCAAACGGAATAGCCAGATGCCGGGGCCTGATTGCGCTGCCTATCGGACCCGGGCAACTTTCGCGAGCGGCAAATGCGAGATGCCGGGGCCCGCGTGCTAGCCGGATCCGGGTAATTTCAGTTGGCGACTCCGCTGGGGATATTTTGTTTTAAAAAGTTTTAAACAAAATAAATTTTTTTTAAAACGATGATGAGGGTCAAACTTTCAATTTACCCCTTTCTTTAACTGTTGTGTGTGTGTGCATGTGCTTTACTTTTTATTTTACAAAAAAATAAAAATACAAAAAAATGCATATACATCTGTGTACATACATTTAAAATTCTTCAAAAACTTCTGTTTTACTCAGAAAAAGAATTTTAGAGACCGCACACTACTCGCACTGCTGCCTCGGTACACCGCACGCTACGCCCGCTGCTGCCTCGGATACACTGCACAGTACAACCCTTAACCCGAAGTGGTCTCAGTTGCAGTCTGTTTGGTCTTCCTAGGCCTCTTGGATGCTGTAAGTACCCCAATCTGGATCACTCCCTTTCAAACACACGGGAAACACCGCAGACTCATCAACGTAGTCTCGGAGACCTCTCTCACTCAAAACCCTCTCAAAACCCTCTCAAAACCCTCTCAAACCCCCAACCAAACCAAGGGAGGAGCCTTCCTGGGATAAAAAGGGACAAAAGGACCTTTTGGGAAATTTCAGGAAATCAGAAAAGCAATTAAGGTCCGTACGGACCTCTTTGTTTCAATGATTACTAAATCCCCTTAAAGTCCACAATATTCCCTCAAATCCCGAAAGAAATGATTACCCAAATGCATGGTTGGTCCGTACGGACCTCTTTGCATGCTGAGTTGGTCCGTACGGACCTTCTTGCATAGGGGACATCATCATTCCAGAATATTCACCATCATTGCAGATTCCCTCAAATCGAGGAAATCCAAAATTCTGGATAACCAAGAAGGTCCGTACGGACCTCTTTGCTCCGAAATTTTTACTATAAATAGAGGGCTCCCCCTCCTCATTTTCACACACCTCCCTCTTCTCTCTTCCTCCCTTAGCCTTCTGGCTCCCCTCTAAGTCCTCTCGAGGCACTCCCGGCCCCTTTCGGATCCTTCCGAGGCCTTCCGAGCTCCCTTGTGGTGCTCTGAAGCCTCCCCGAGCGCTCCCGAGACGCTCCCGCGCTGCCCCGAGGCACTCTCGAGGTACTCTGAGGCCCCTCGTGGTACTCCGAGGCCTTGCCTGGTCTTTCCACGGTGTCCCGGCTCTTTCCGAGTCAAACCGACGATCCCAAATCACGCCGAAACTCTGCCCGAGTGACTCCTGCCACCACAACGCACGCCGAACCTCTGCCCGAGTGATCCCGACGATCCCCACGCACGCCGAACCTCTGCCCGAACGCAGCCTACAACCTCAACTCACGCCGAAACTCTGTCCGCAGACAACCGGTCCCTCCCGAAGCAATCCCGATCCGTACCGGAACGCTACTCCGACCTCAAACACCATTCCCCAGCGGAAGACAGACGCGAACCAATATTGGTAAGGCTTCCTTCCATTACTATTTCAATACATTTCCATACATAGCATACAATGTAGACATCCGATACAACATGCATTTTTAAAAAGCACACACACACACACACACAACATTTAAAGGATATTAGGGGTATCCGAAAGACTCGTTTTACGAGGCTACTCGGGTGAGCTCTAATATTCTAATATTCTCTTCCCGGGGAGTCATCTGACCTCCGAACTCAAAATCTCATCACACAAAAACAGTTTAAAATTATCTTTAAACTGATGCCCTTTTTCAATGTTTTGGGCTTAATAAAAACGGCGTGGCGACTCTACAAAAAACAAAAACGGCGAGACACGTCGCCCCAACGCGAAAGACGCCAGATGCCGGGGCTGCGAAGCCTGCTCGGATCCGGGTAATTTCAGTTGGCGACTCCGCTGGGGACTATTTTTGTTTTAAAAACTTTTAAACAAAACAAAAGATTTTTAAAACGATGATGAGGGTCAAACTTTCATTTTACCCCTTCCTTTAACTATTGTGTGTGTGTGCACGTGCTTCGTTTTTATTTAAAAAAAAAAATACAAAAAAATGCATCAATATACATTCTCGTGCATACATTTAAAATTCTTCAAAAACTCTGTTTTACTCGGAAAAAGAATTTTAGAGACCGCACACTCTGGCCTTGGCTCTGCCTCGGTTACACCGCGCTCTACTGGCTGTTTGCCTCGGTTACACCGCACGCCAGCGCCTCGGATACCGCACACTACAACCCTCAACCCGGAGTGGTCTCGGTTGCGATCCGTTAGGTCTTCCTAGGCCTCTTGACGCGCACGGGATCATTCCAAACATCCCATCCTAGCCAAGCGTCAACCACCGCACGTTTGAGTCTTGAGTCACACTCTGTCCCGGACTCGGTTGGTTTTTACCCGGTCAGGTGCCATACGGCTGGATACATATACCATGCCGGCCATTTTACGAGTCAAGGCTCGGAACTCAAGATCCCTTGCGCAAGCAAAGCGATGAAAGGTCATGCTAAAATCTTGACACGATCTTGATTTCCGAAGCTACACCCAGACGATGTTCCGTCCGGATATACATCCATGCTCGCATGACACCATGTCATCACGCCTTTGATACGTCGGCCATGACGATATGACCCACCAACGCCTAACGTCACAGATCCCTTGCGCAAGCAAGGTAAAGAGAGGTCATGCCGAACTCTTGACACGATCTTGACTTAGTGGCCGGCTCGGTTCACTATTCACATGGCTAACGCATCAAAGCGAACATGACAGCTCGGTCCTTAGGTTCAATTTTTCTTTTAGGCCGGTGGAAACCGCTTGCACTATAGGACCCTCGCACAGGGCTGTCCACCTGGGATGTCGAAATACGGGTGCAAAACGAGGGGCTTATAGCCGCACGAGATGGTCTCCAGCGACCCGGGATCTAGCATAGTTGCGAAAAAGAAGAGCAATCTTTTCCAACCTACCTAGGACTACGAGAAAACATGTTTTAAGTAAATTAAAACAACAAAAAAAAAAAAATCAAAAATAAAAGAAACGGAAACCGCATGCCACGTGAGCTTTCCCCTTCTATCCCGTTAGGCCATTCCCGTGTCTAAACCTTGCCCGTCACCCTCCGGCGAACCGAGAGTGGTTGAGAATACCTGGAAGCCGCCTTTTCGATATCGAGGTCACGAGGTCCGATAGCCCTTCCGGTTCAACGGTCCACACCGTCCGATACTCCCCCATGACGGGATCAACGGATAACGGTGAGGGAAACGGAACCCCGCCACTAAGGAACCTCCAGGACAATGGAGGAGGTGCTGCGAGCCTTCGAAACCATCAAAAGCGCCAAGAAGAACAGCAAGCTGGATCGTCGACACCTTGCGTCTTCGAGGAACAGTTGCGGTTCCCCAACCCGACGGAACCTTTGTTCTCATAGAGGACGAAGATATACCGGCTCCCGGTTTCTCAAAGCTATCGGCGGAGTCCCGCCTCCGCCAAGCTACGAGATCCCGGCAACGCAAGCGGCTCTCGCTCAAAGCTCCCCTCGGGCGTCGGTCAGCGGCTCGACATGCCCGCCTCGGCACGGTCGGTTTCCGGCTGCACATCAAGCTCGGTACAACGGCACACATACGTGCTGCTCCGAGATCCCAATGCATCTCGGTATCCCCCGGGATTCAATCCTTTGCCTCTATACGAGCCTCACAACCATAATCAAAAGTCCTCATTCTTACCGGGGACGAGGCATCCCGAGCGGATACCCCGACATCTCAAGTTTGCCACCGCTAGTCGCCAATTGGGGCTAACGAATCATTTCCCCGGTTCCCAAACACAACCCTTAGCGGACCTGGCAATCACGCCCTCAACTTCAACACCCGGGGTATGGGTTGGTATACACTCAACTACCTCCCAAGACTCCCGAATGGCGATCCCATCGGCCAATCCACCTCCATCTTCGGTTTCCGTCCCCGAAAATGGTAACCCACCTCGAGCAGTGATCCCCACATGGCACGGCCGATTGAACAAATGAAAGACATGCAAGGCAAGCTAGCTAGTTCTCGGAAGGACTCCCTCACGCCTACCGATCCGAACAAAGTGGTCCCTCTCCCTCCAAAGTTCGGGATGCCGGAAATGGAAAAGTTTGACGGAACAGAATGCCCAAAAACCCACATCGACACCTACGTCCCGGGTATGAGAGCCAAAGGGGCAACCCCTCAACAGATGGCAGATCATTTTCAGCATTCCCTCAAATCCACAGCACTAAGGTGGTTCCTCAATGTGAAGGCGAAAACCGCTCCACGTGGGATCGGATCGGTGAAATCTTCTGGGAGAAGTATCGCGCCAATCTTGAATGGGAAACAAACCGTCATGACCTACAAGCTACCGAACAAAAGGATGACGAACCGGTGGGCGAATTCTACAAAAGATGGGCCGGGAAGCTAAGCGAGATAATGGACCCACTTTCCAAAGAAGAGCGAGATGGACATCTTCCATTCCCGCCTCAAGCCATCTTTGAGAACCTTGATCGGCCACCATTTCTATCCGGATCTCCGTGCCATGGTCAACGCCGGGACAAAATTTGAAAAGACCACGAGTCTTCAAAAGGCAACAGAACCCCGCCTCATCTTACCGCTATCGAACAAACACAGCAACTTCAACTCCGCCCGACCAAAGGAAAGGAAGCGGCGGAGCAGTGCACTACATTCGGAACGGAGCTCAAGTAAACCGCGATCAAGCGGCCCCAAAGAATAGTAACCCCCTCGCTTCCCACGGTTCCGGCATTTAGATAACCTGGAAATGCCCTTGTGTCAAGTATTTGAAGCTTTGGTGAAGCGAAATCTTCTCAAACCACTCGAGAATTTCCAACCGAAGACCCTCAAACCCAACATGGATATGAGCAAACAACTGCGCCTTCCACAACTACCCCGGCCACACCACCGACAATTGCTTCGTGCTCAAGCGGGTGGTCCGGGGCTCATTGAGGAGGAAAATTGGAACGCCCTCGTGGTCCCAATACCATCGGAAATCCATTCCCGAACGACGGGGTAAACTCAATAGCCTTTGACGAAACTCCAAGCGAGAGCGGACCCCCTGCAATTTCCGAAACCGTCGGCATCTTTGTCCCGCTACGGCCGGGAGCGTGAAACCAGAGTCAAGAGATCTCGTGACCGGGAATTCCGACAAGAACGCCCAAGGGCGGCTGTCTCCCTACGATCTTTGCCCCGGCCAAGGCATACAAATGGATGGATCGAACGTTCCCCGAAGAGGCGAGTCCACGGTAGCACGGGAAGCGGTTTAGCCTTCACGAGACGATGACTTGCCAATATGTGAGAATCGGCACAACGAAGCCCTCCTCATCCTCATAAAAATAGAGATGTTCTTCCTCCCGAACGTCTTGATTGACAACGGCTCCGCGATCGACATCATCGCTTTAAGCACATTGAAACGACTCCGCATCGACCGTTCTACGATAAGGCCTTCACCTCGGGTAATCCGAGCCTACGACTCCATTTGCACGACCAATCGTAGGAGTCATCAATTTGAGGATCAATTCGACGTACAAGCCCGGAGTCGGTAGAGTTCCAAGTCGTGGAAATCAAACCAACCTTCTGCTTTGTTGGGACGGCCTTGGATACATCGGATGAAAGCGGTATCATCTACTCTTCACCAATGCGTGAAATTCATCAATGCCAATGGAGCGATCGAAGTGATCCGCGGAAGCGGTGCAATGGCAAGTGCTTGGCCGGCAAGCTATGACCCGGAAGAAGGTCCCGACATGACCGAATACTCTTCTCCGAGATGATTCTCCTACCTGTCCCGCTACGAAGTGGATCCTTACATCCACGCTCTAAGCCGCGACGAGTGGAAATTGAAGAACTCATGGGTCGGGATGACAACTACGATATATGTATTGTGAAGAATGCTTGAGAGAGGATCAAGAGATGGATGCCCTAATGGAGATTGATCGAGGAGTAGACCCTTACTTCGCCGAAAACCCTCTTGCAAGCGGCTCATCACCGATCCCCGTACAAGACAACCCTCTAGCCGACACTCTCGGATCTTACGGGGACGGCCATCACGGCTTAGTTCAATTCAACATTCCGGTGTCAGGCACTGGACGAACAGTGGCGCAACCTCCTCCAAGGCTTAATCGGGGAAGGAGATATAGCATGCCCGCTCGAATCGGACATTGTAAATGTCGTCCAAGCAAAGATCCCGAGATAAAAAGCGGATTCTATGAAAGTGATCAACATCGGCAAGAATCAACTCCGAATCGGCGAATGCTTCGCCCTCCTAGAAGTAGCCCTCGGCGACTTCTATCATCAAAAACCCCAAGAGTGGTGGCAACACTAATGGAGGGACATCATCGGGGAGCAGCCAAAAACCTCCGCGATCTGGTTTGAAATCGAACCGCATGCAAGCTACTTTCCGGGACTCATACGAAGGGAAGATTGGCCACTGAACCCGGCACCACTCCCTCTAGAGCTACGGCCATCCGAGAGTAATGAAGCTGGTCCAATCCTCGTCGCCTATAGTCTAGCTTCGAGTCTTGTTGTACGTCTATTCACATCTTTTGAGTCTTTTGACGGCTTTACGCCCGACGATTGTGAATCTTTGATCAACAATGTACGGCCTTCACGCTTTCAATAAAAGGTCCGACCTTCCTAAAAAATCATTTCATTGCATCTTTAACAAATGATGATGTTAACTAATCAAAACAGTTAATAACAATTCATCTATACAAAAGGCAAACACATTAATTAAATAAATGCATCAAGCAAACATTTAAGCATGTTGTCAAACGAGAGAAAAACCGGGCCCAAGTGCCGAGAAGGTTTTAATCACAACGATTTGCAAGATTCTTTGAAGAGCGAAAAGAGACGCAAGTCCGACGCCATTTCCGGCATAAACCAAGATTTTCCAATACCTCAAGAGCGGGAAACCACCTTCATGAACAAGGAAGACCCACACACGAAGGGGTCAAAACCAAGAGCATCATGGCCACTAAAACGCCTCGCCTCTCACTTCGTCATCCTCGGGGACATGCTATACAAGAAACGCTACCACGGGCCACTCCTACGGTTGCGTCGGCCAAGAAGAAGCAAGCCGGTTCATGAGCAGAAGTCCACAATGGGGCTTGCGGTCCCCACATGAACGCGAGCCACGATGCAAATCATTCTCGGGATGGGCTACTCTTTGGATCTCCATGGAGCGGATTGCATCCACTTTGTCAGAAGGCTGCGACAAGTGCCAACGGTTCTCCAACCTCAATCATCTACCACCCCACGATCTCTCTTGCATGACTACACCTTGGCCCTTTGCCACTTGGGAATTGACGTCATCGGGAAAATCGCTCGCCGAGCGGCAACGGTCACGAAGTTCATCTTAGTAGCCATCGACTACTTCACCAAATGGGTCGAAGCCAAGTCCTACAAGGTACTCACCTCCAAGAAGGTCGCGCATTTCCTCAAAGAAAACATCATCTGCCGATACGGCATCCCAAATGAGGTCATATCAGACAACGGCTCACACTTCGAAGGGGAATTCGACAGGCTGGCTGAATTCAAGATCACACGTCACAAATCTTCTCCCTACCGGCCACAAACAAACGGCGCCGTGGAAGCGACAAACAAAACCCTCGAACGGATCATCAGAAAAATGACCACCCGAGGACGAGATTGGCCCGAGAAGGCTGCACCTTGCACTTTGGGGCTACCGCACATCGGTCGGAAACGACCACGGGAGAAACCCCATTTGCCACGACATACGGGATGGAAGCAGTCCTTCCCATCGAGTGGAAATTCCCTCACTCAGAGTCTTTCTTTGGAAAATGACATCAACGAAGTCGAATGGCTCCGAAGCCAACATGACGAATTGGCTCTGCTAGACGAGCGACGACTAAAGGCCATGGAACACGTCCGAGCCTATCAAAGCGGGATGGCTAGAGCTTTCGACAAGAAAGTCAAATCCCGAGACATCGGGGAAGGTGACCTTGTACTCAAAGAAAAGCCTCCCACTCGAACCAACCCATTTGGGAAAATGGGAACCCACATGGATCGGCCCTTTCGTGGTTCAAAAGATCTTCTCCGGAGGCGCCATGAAGCTAACGGACCTAGACGGCAATCCCTTCATGAATCCGGTCAACGGAAGCAAACTTCGCGAGATACTTCGCTGAAGAAGAACAAGTGTGCATCTCTTGGCACTCCATGTAGTGTCGAACTACGCGGACACTGAGCCCTCTAGTCAGGAGAACGTAGGCAACCTTAATTGGTCCGGTCTAAAAATACACAAAAAGTCAAAAGTTTGAATGTCAATCAAGACCTCCATCAAGCTACGCACTTTTCAAGAACACGCCCCGGCAGTCACCTTGACCAAGTCAAACGACGGCGGCAACATCAAAGGACATCAGGGTCACTCGGCATCAAACGGCCGACTCATGTGCGCTTCCAAGCCAGGGGCTTGTCTTCGCCCTCACGCGCTTCAAAAAAACAAAAAAAAAGAGAGCTCGAGCAAGGGCTCACAAAAAAAATATAAAAAAAAAAGAGAGAGCTCGAGTAAGGGCTCACAAAAAAAAACAATAAATAAAAGAAACTCAAGCAGAAGCTGCAAAAAGAGGTCAAGAGCCCGACGCCAACAAGAGGCAAGGAAGCTACGGAAAAGACCGTCAAAACGACTTGTCAGGAGATCACTCAACCTCTCAGCCAAGCACTGAAAGCCTCGGCAAAGGGGATTGCCGTCGGGGCCCAGGCTGCTTCGGTCCGCGAATGCAACGAAAAGTCCAAAGATGGACGCCGACAAAGTGCACAACGAAGCAAAGGCAAACAAAAGATCTTGCGTCTCGATAAAGCTTTAAAAGTAAATCACAAATCACTAACGGTTACAACATTTCTTGATGAGTTCAAGCACGGTCTACTCTCGAGTTCACAACATGCTAAAAGACGGACTTAATACATTTAACTAATAATGTGTTTGCAAATGCAATGAATGGATACCTAGGAGGTCATTCCGCGCCATCTGCGCTTGCCCCCTTGCCATTCTTTCCTTTCTTCCCTCGTCCCCGGCGAGTCTTCTTTCGCTTCACGTGAACCAACTCTGCGTCTCTCGGTCAGAGATGCGGGGTCCTCCCCGTAGAGTCAAACAATCCGGTAGCTCTCGGGGCTTCATTCGCCCGTGCTTCGGCTCGGATCTCCTCCTGCGAGTACGCAAAGAGGACCTCTCCTGTCGGTCGGTCAACTCTAGTCTCGTAGTCAAACAAAGTGTCTCCCGTCACATCGAAGGGTCGAGACCAGGCTTCGGAACTCCTAAGGCAATAGCTACTACGGCAGCGGGTCCCAGAATCGCTACACGCACTTTGCTCTCCAGAGACCACTTGGGGCGCCCTTGACACTGTTGCTCATACCGGGCCGGATGCGAGTCGTCAATACGACGCTCCCAGACGTCTAAGGAGTACCACGGGAGGGAAAGCGGAATACTTCCATACCCTCGGAAAATACAAGAAGGCACTGAAGTTGCCATACAAAGAGGAACTACCTCCGCGGTAGCAAGGTCATCCCGGCCCAACAAAGGCTCTGCTTCATCCCAAGCTGCCGGGAAACAAGCGACGGAATATAGAAGGAGGACCAAGACAAACCTGGAACTCGACAACGTAGGACCCTTCTGCAAGACCCTCCTGGTCTCAATCCTCCCGGTCACGGAACCCACCGGCGGATCGATGCGTACCAAGGCTGTGCCATCCATCTCTCCCGGGCGGGTGATCCATATCCAACACAAGAGGTCGGCGAGCAAATGACCACGGGCTAAACGACGTCGGAGCCTCAAACATGGCCTGAAGTCTCTCTCGCAGCCACAAGGTGAGCAAAGCGGGGCTTCCCCCTCTCATAAACGATCCCCAGTCGCCAGACGGTTGATACCATGAAGAGTCTCCCCCAGCACCAACGGGACAATATCCTCTCCGGCTGCGGTGCCCTACCACATCTAGCGCGCCATCCACAAATGCCAAGAGGCCCGGCCCGGAAAAGCGTCGCCATCACGCACAAGGCAAATACATCCCAAGAGACGTCACTCTCATCATCAACCATGAACCGCTCCGGCGGCTCGAAATGTCGATATGACCCGAATCAAGGATCATGCCTGCACTTCTTCCAACGAAGTACGAAGAAAGTCTGCAAGCTTCACGCTCGCGCGACACCACCAATCAAAGGAAGCGAGATGGCCTCCACCTCAGGTCCTCCAATCAAAGCCGAAAATCCTCAAAAGTGGGCACCATTTCATTATAGGAGAAACTTGGTACACGTGCCTCCTAACATCCCGAGAACCGCGGCGGCCCGCAACAAATCCCAATCGGGAACCAACTCCTTAAAAGACCAAATCGAGCAAAGACGAAACCTTACCTCGAAAGCCCGTCTACGATGCCTCATACGGCGCCGCATCCACGTTTTCAGCTGCTCAAGGAAGTGTGCTTGCCTCTCTGCGAAAGCCTCGGCAAAATTCTAGGGACGTACGAAGAATCCATGGCAAAAATGGAGGTTCCTAGAGAAAATGGGGAAGAAAGCTCGAAAATGGCTGCAAATGGGGAAATGAGGAAGAACCGGATCTTTGGAAAGCATTTATGTCCTTCCCAAAAGCAAGGTTGGTCCGTACGGACCTCTTTGCATGCTAAGTATGTCCGTACGGACCTCCTTGCAAGCAGAACCCATTTCCCCGACAAACGGTACAAAAGCCTTTGTCCTCGGCAAAACCTTGCTCCAAAGCGCCCAAACAACTGGCCAAAGCCATTCCCGGCAAACATACACTACCCAAAAACACACTCTCAGCTCACGTGGCATGCACAAAAATAAAAAATAATAATAGCAACAATTTCTAGGACAAATCAGGGAATCACAAAAATGACATTACATCTTAAAATAAAATCTTTGTTTGCCATGCAAATACATGTGTTTTATTACGGTACCAATAAATGTATTTGCTAAACAAAAAAAAAAGAGGGATATGAAAGAGGGAAAGCAAATGAATACTAATCGGAATCCTCGGCATCATCATCCTCGCCAAGGTCCTCCAAAGAAAAGTCGGGCATCCCGGCGAACTCGCCGTCACATCCTCGTCGTCGGAATACCGAGCACCCGCTTTGAGGCTCCCACGAAAAGTACTCGGAAGGATCAAATCCGGCGAAAGGATCAAAGAAGGAAGGCTCGAGGAACCCTCGCCTGTGCGCCATGCGGAGGCATGAGCGATAAAGGGCTGCTCCTCGAAGGCCACTGCGGCTCCGAAGACGTCCGGCATCCATGCTATGCCGCCCCCTCGAAGGTCCCTCTGCTGCGGCTCAGGCTCGGCTCTAGGCGGAGGAACGTCTGAGTGCCTCGAAGGCATAGGCTCGTGCGTCGGCACGCGTCGCGAAGACCGGCAAGATATCTTCGAAGCCATCTTCTTCGCAAACGACCTCATCGCCACGTAACGGCGAGTCGGCATATCATAGGCTCTCCCAGGGACTGCACCAACAAGCGACCAAGGAAACGCTCGGCAATACGGTTATACTCGACAACAAAAAGAAAAATACGAGAAAAGATGCCAAGATGGAAAAGAGTAAGCACACTCGCCGATCTATCGGGGTCCGCTCTGTATGCGGCGGGAGCTGCTCGGAGCAGTACGAGACACCCTCCTCCTCGATCCGTCCCCGCGGACGTACGTGAAATCCGGTCCGGCATCGGAACCTGCAGGGGAGCTGCGGGCCGGCCTCTCTCTCCGCGCCGGTACTGCGGCGTCCTCGGCTTCCTCCTCACGAAGGCCCCGTACTCCTCTCCATATAAAATGAACTCCTCGGCGCCGACACCGCGAGGTACCTCTCGAAATCGAGCACGTCCATGTCCGGGAATCAAGCATCCCAAAGGGAGGGTCCCTCGGAGCCACGGGAAGCACAGGGGCCATCTTTGCCGGAAGACCCGCTCTCCCGGATACATGACATCACAAGTCAAGCCCCGCGGCATCTTCCGCATGTTTGTCACCTCGGGAGCCCCCTCAAACTCATCCCCCTCATGCGGGAGCCCACGGGAACAAGACGAACCCCTCAGGGCTATCCCTCTCCAGGACGCTCCTGCACATCCCCGTAGGCGATGGTGAGCTTCCCCCTGGTCCTCCTCTTCCTCGCCGTACGAGCCCGGCCTAGCATAGCGGGTGCGCGGCAACGGCCCGGATCTCTATCCCACGGGAAGCCTTTGGAAAACCTCATAAAACCACACTGTGACAAAAACGAGAGAAGGCTCGGTGCAAAAGACAACGGAGAAAAGACAAGTTGCTAAATCAAAAAAACGGCAATAAACTCATACCTCGAGCAAAGTCAAAACGAGGCCAACGAGCGGCCACCCCAGGCTAAACCGGTCCAAGGAGAAGTAGAGCTCGGCCAAGCTGCCTCGCCCCAAGCAATGTCGCGAGACCCTATCCGGGTCAATCAAGCTCTCCAGCGAGCAAAGGGAGCCGCGGTCGCGTGGTTCGAGAACAAAGTCTCGGACGGTGCATACCACAAAAGGAGCGCGCCAAGCTGCTCATTGTCACTGGCCGGTACCCGGATGTAGGCCCAATGCGGCCGTGATCTTCGGCTCCACGTCGCTATCTGACATGCCCGGGCCCCTGCGAGGACGAGGCTCAAAGCCCGGCGGCTCGGTCGGCACATCATCGGCTATCATATCCCTCCACCGCACCGGCCCTCCTTTGAAGGAAAGCCGGTGATCGCAGCAAAGTCGGTGGGCGTCACCGTCACCTCTCCCGGCTCGGATGGAAGGTGTGGGTGGTATCCACCGGTACTCGAAAGGCCAGGAAGACGCTCTTGTTCTTCCTCGTGTCGAAACCTCCGGCCCGGGTTCTCAACGAACACACCCGGGCCGAAGCATAAACCGGCCTCAGGGGACTCGGCCTACCGTCCACGGAAATATCGGGCATCCGCCACGGCTCAACAACGGCCTCGAGCGATCCCAGAGTCTTCATCCTCTTGGCCTTCCCGGCCATAAGCCCCGCATCCTGCGAGGTAAACACGGCAAAGGTACGTCAATCACGGTACTTAATATAAAGGCACATATAACCCGTCACAAAACCACGGCACATATATTGCACATAATTTTCACATATATCATGCATATAATTTTTCCCATGCGATCCGTCACAAAAACACGGCACACACTGTACACATTTTCTCAAAAGAAAAAAAGGGGGGGGATTAAACCCTACACGACACATTTTCAAAAAAAAGATCCGTCCCAACACGGCAAAGGCACATATAACCCGTCACAAAAACACGGCACATATTGCACATATTTTCCCCACAGAGTCCGTCACCCAAAAACACGGCACGACACATATGCATAACACAAAAAAAAAAAAAAAAATCCGTCCCTACACGGCACACACTTTCACATATAACCCGTCACAAAACACGGCACATGTCACATTTTTTCACAAAAATTATCACTACACGATAATTTTTCTCATAATGTACATACATAAATAGCATACGGTACAAAACACCAAAGCATGCATTTCATTAGAGAAGCACTTTATTTTCACAAATAAAAGCTAATCAACACATTTACGCACAAAATACACATACCCACAATTTTTACATGTCCATTTTCAACAATTCATCAAGAATTTCACAAAAGGCATAAAATAATAACAAAAAATTCAAAAATGCGAAAAACTAAAACCTAGTTCTAGCATTCAAAAATTCGACGAGGGAATCAAACGGAGCAGATTTCTTACCTCCCAGACGTTCGTAGAGCGACGATTGTGCACCTCCGGATTCGGATACAAGACATCCGGGTTCTTCGAAGATGGAACGAGCGAAATCCAATTCCTTTGAAGCTCCATCCGTTGCTCGACCACCTCTTGGCTGCGTTGACGACGACTCCTTCGAGATCCCTCCGCCATTGCAAGCAATTCAAGCTAAGAAAAATGGAAGATTTTGGACAAAAATGGAGTTTTCTCTCTTTCTCTCTCGGTTCACGCTTGGAAATGGGAAATGAAGAGGTTGCCTCGGAATTTAAACACCGGTCAAAACACAGGAGCTGTAAAAAACCAAAGTGGTCCGTACGGACCTCTTTGCAACCAGGTTGGTCCGTACGGACCTCTTTGCAAGGGGTGGCCAAATTACTTTCACTGCCCTTATAATCTTTGCCCCAGGCTGTCCTAAGGCCTTTTCCGGCAAATCAGTGCGAGAATGGTCCACTAACCCTTCAATTCAACCACCGGCCGTCGGCGTAAGACCGGTCCTCGCCCACTTCAACGGCAATTCAACCACCGGCCGTCGGCGTAAGACCGGTCCTCGCCCACTTCAACGGCAATTCAACCACCGGCCGTCGGCGTAAGACCGGTCCTCGCCAGCCAGCGGCAATTCAACCCGGCCGTCGGCGTAAGACCGGTCCTCGCCCACTTCAACGGCAATTCAACCACCGGCCGTCGGCGTAAGACCGGTCCTCGCCCACTTCAACGGCAATTCAATCCCGGCCGTCGGCGTAAGACCGGTCCTCGCCCACTTCAACGGCAATTCAACCGGCCGTCGGCGTAAGACCGGTCCTCGCCCACTTCAGCGGCAATTCAATCCCGGCCGTCGGCGTAAGGCCGGTCCTCGCCACTTCAACGGCAATTCAATCCGGCCGTCGGCGTAAGACCGGTCCTCGCCCCAGCGGCAATTCAAGGCAAGACCGGTCTCGCCCTCCGGCAATCGTCGGCGTAAGGCCGGTCCTCGCCACGCTCAGCGGCAATTCGACCACCGCCGGCTCAGCGGCAATTCAAGAAGGAGCGACACCTCCCGGCCACGAATCCCGAGGCACGAGACGCCTCCAAGCGCCCGACGGCAATTCAAGAAGGAGCCAACACCTCCCGGCCACGAATATCGAGGCCTGAGAGCGCCTCCAAACGCTCAGCGACAACTCGGCCCGGCCCTCGAGGTCGAAGTCATCTTCCCAACGAGAAAAGGGCCCTACAAGGTCACGCATCCCGACAATTCAAGCAGGCGGTCGGATGTAAGCCAGAACCGCCCACTTCAACGGCGGCGCAAGCACCGGCCATCAAAGTAAGCCAGAGCTCCTCCCGACAAGTCGAAAGGGAAGTCATACGGTGCATATCCCGGCACCGGCCATCATCCTTGCCCGCTCAGCGGCAAAACAAGCACTGAAGGAGCTGACACCTCAGTCTGAGTCCCGAGGCACGAAGCGCCTCCAAAATGCCAAATGGTGAAGCAATCAGGCCGTCATCCTTGCCCAGCTTCAGCGGCGGCGCAAGCACGGCGGTCATCGTAAGTCCCGACCTTACACTCAACATGCAAAAACACAAAGGCATCTACGCCTCTCGAAGCACAAGGCAGCCACGCCTCCTGGCTGCGGCTAGAAGACGATTCAAAGTCCTCGCGCATTACATCAAGCTGCGGCTAGAAGACGATTCAAAGTCCTCGCGCATTACATCAAGCTGCGGCTAGAAGACGATTCAAAGTCCTCGCGCATTACATCAAGCTGCGGCTAGAAGACGATTCAAAGTCCTCGCGCATTACATCAACCGCGGCTGAAGACGATTCAAAGTCCTCGCGCGTGGCGCCGCCGCCGGATGACGATTCAAAGTCCTCGGCGTGGCACCCAGCCGCCGCGGATGACGATTCAAAGTCCTCCGGCGTGGCACCAGCCGCCGCGAGATGACGATTCAAAGTCCTCCGGCGTGGCACCAACCGCCGCGAAGACGATTCAAAGTCCTCCGGCGTGGCACCAACCGCAATCGAAGACGATTCAAGTCCTCGCTCTATCTCCGGCCGGAAGGCCTTAAACCACCCGATTAGGAAAATCGTAAAATTTCCATCCCGGGACGCCACCGCGTCCTCACAATTGACCTCGGCGGTCACCACATCTTAGGACACCACCACGTCCTTACCGCGACCTCGGCGGTCACCTGACACTTCGGGGCACCACCACGCCCGCATGCGCTCACAAATTCACGACCTCGAACTACGACCGAGGCTTGATTCCCGCCGGGGATACGTAGGAATCCTATCCACGGGGTCCGGCCATCGACCTATACGGTCACCTAGGACACCACCACGTCCTTCCCATCGACCTATGCGGTCACCCGGGACACCACCACGTCCTTACCGCGACCTCGGCGGTCACACGACACTTCGGGGCACCGCCGCGCCCGCATTCACAAAACACTCACCCCAGAACTACGACCGGGCTTGATTCCCGCCGGGGATACGTAGGAATCCTATCGCGGGGTCCGGCCTATTGACCTAAACGGTCACACAAAGGACACCACACGTCCTGCATTGACCACTCACGGTCACTTCCTCTCCCGGCACGCGATCAGTTAGGACCCTTATCTTATCGGCGACCCCACTTCTTTCATAAGTGACGTCGTCGAGGGCTTACTGTAAGTACCCCAATCTGGATCACCCCACTTTCAAACACACGGGAAACACCGCGAGACTCATCAACGTAGTCTCGGAGACCTCTCACGGCCCTCTCAAAACCCTCTCAAAACCCTCTCGAGCCCCAACGAACCAAGGGAGGAGCCTTCACAGGATAAAAAGGGACAAAAGGACCTTTTGGGAATTTTAGGAAATCGAGAAAAGCAATTAAGGTCCGTACGGACCTCTTTGTTTCAATGATTACTAAATCCCCTTAAAGTCCACAATATTCCCTCAAATCCGGAAGAAATGATTACCAAATGCATGGTTGGTCCGTACGGACCTCTTTGCATCTTGAGTTGGTCCGTCACGGACCTTCTTGCATGGGGGACATCATCATTCCGAATATTCACCATCATTGCGAGATTCCCTCAAATCGAGGAAATCCAAAATTACGGATAACCAAGAAGGTCCGTACGGACCTCTTTGCTCGAAATTTTTACTATAAATAGAGGGCTCCCCCTCCTCATTTTCACACACCTCCCTCTTCTCTCTTCCTCCCTTAGCCTTACGGCTCCCCTCTAAGTCCTCTCGAGGCACTCCCGGCCCCTTTCGGATCCTTGAGGCCTTAGAGCTCCCTTGTGGTGCTCAGAAGCCTCCAGGCGCTCAGAGACGCTCCGCGCTGCCAGAGGCACTCTCGAGGTACTGCGGGGCCCTCGTGG